>CATIWF010029422.1:0-16967 GCA_949630135.1 Balakata baccata
AGAGGTAGGGACACGCAGGCCCTATTTGCCATAAAACAAAATTCATGCATGCTCAATCACATTGGGCCTAAGTCCATAATCATCCATCATGCCTTTCCATACACCCCTAGCATGCATTCTCTAATGCATAAAATAAAATAAAATCGGTAGTGATAATTTTCGATTGCAAATTTGAAAATTGATTCAACACTTGAATCAAAATTGCCTATTTTGTTGTTTCGGTCAATTTAATTTTGTATGTCATTTTAATGTGAAATTTAATAATTAATCAAATTAAATTAAATTCCATATTTCCAAAATTAATTCAAAATTAATTCACCTTAAAATTAAATTATTATGATGTCAAAAAATAAACAATTTATTTTTAACATACATGCCACTTTGCAGAAATTAAATTAATTCAAAATTAATTTCTAAAAATTCCCAAAATTTGCAGAACTTTAAACCATCATTCTAAGCATCTTTAGATCAGCTCAAGTCTATCAAAATAATTTTGGCACAAGCCAAAATCATCAAGACAAATGAATCAACACATAAAACGCTCAAAATGATCCATTTGCCGTCTAGAATTGGATTGGAAATTTAAATTTAGGCAAATTGATTTTGGCATGCATCTAACATCAAAATAACATATTTTTATTCATATAAAACTTATTTCAAGGTGCTGGAAATGAAATATTCATATGCAAAACAAATCAAACAAAACAGCCCCGCCGGGTACTCTTAACAGACCCATTTCGGTTTTTGTTTGAAAAATTAATTAAAAAAATTTTAAATTAATTATTGGACACTTCTAGAGGCTTAAAAACATTCTTAATATGTCTAAATAATTTTTCCATAATCAAATTATAAGAAAAATATGAACAGATCTAACAATTAATCCAAACAACATCATATATTCATCAACAATGCAATTTTCAGTAATATTGTAATAAATTCAAAATTAATTATTTGAATCATATTCAAATAATTTTTTAATCAATATAATCATCATCAATTATCTCATGATCATATCATAGAATAAAAATATGTAAAAAGAATCTTACAAATTAATTTCAATTTTACAAACTAAAAGATCCAAAATCATCAAAACCATGCAATCCAATTACACCTTAAATTAAAATTAATTTTAATGGGCACAAGGGGGCTCTGATACCAATGATGGGTTTTGAGCAAGTATCACATATATATTACGCAGCGGAAAATAAAAAATTTCAAAACTCAAATCAAATGATTATACATGTGCCAATTAAAACTAATTTAATCAGGAAAAATTCAAAATTTATACGTATATAATTTCTTGATTTTTCTTCAACTTCTCACCTTGTTGGGTTGTAGCAAACCGCAACAATCTAATTTTGGATTGTCTCTAACAATATCCACGCGAAGAAGAAAGAATGAAATCACTAGGGAGATGGCTTGAACATACCGCAAAGTGCTAGCAATGAGAATGTTCCTTTTAGAGAAAAAATTAAACTCTTTAATTTTTCTTGTTGTCTCCAAAAATTTTTATTCTCCCATAAATTTTTTCTTGTCTATTTTCTGTCTTTTGGGGTCTTTTAGATCCAAAAGAAAATAAAAAAAATAGATCCAAATTGAAGAGAGGAGAAAATGAGAGGTTATGAATAGTAAATAGGTTTAATGGCCATTTAGGCCACTTAAATGGCAAATGCGGGCAGCTATGCGCGTAACCCGCCTGGGCCTGCTCTGGCCTGCCAGACCAATGGGCCCGTTAAACTCCTCGAGCAATTTTTTCCCGCGATCTTATCGCGAACCAACTCGAAATAATTCTCTCATATTTTGGATCTCATCCAAAGCCATTTTACTCATTCTTTACATCTCCAAAGCATGTGACCCATCAGGTTCCCCGTTATGTTGGCCACTTAAATTATCAAATAATTTAAGCAAATTATGAGCGGTATCTAGCAACACATCGTGATCCCCAATTAACCGGAAAGTCAGTGGTTTGACTACGAACCTTTCAATAGACAATAATATCTCCAATTTGTCCTTTCACTATTCTATACCCCACTCAGTTCAGAGCATAGACTATGTGTCAGCTCTTATTAGACTGACTATGTCACACCTAGCCTAAGTGATATTAGATCTTGTCCTTGGGACTCATTATTCTATCAGACATATCATTGAAGATTATCTTTAGGACATTCCCACTCTGGCCAGAGATTCCCGAGTAATGATCCCGACAAGAGGCTATGAGTAGACTCTCCCTCTATGCCCAAAAGATAATCGCCTCATGCACTTAGTGTACACATTCATAAAGGCATTCTTTCATTGTATTAATATTCATTTGCATATGAATTGATATAGATCTTAAACTGATTAATGAAAGTCCATGATATGAAATATAGTGTGAAGGAAATCATGATGGGATCATGATAATGAGATTTCTATCATGTGTAATTATGTTAGTATCTAAATTATCCCTAGTCATAGGATCAATAAGACAAGACATTGTTGATCTCATAAGCTATGAGCATGAGATGTTCAAAGTTAATATGTGGATGCTTGCTAAGAGTAGTCAAGTATACTGGATAACGTACTACAAGACGATCATATGGATTATCTATTCAAATGTCAATGATAGTCTCATCATAGTAATAGGGCAAGTATCTTTAGACTTGAGGTACACAAGGATATCTTAGATACATATTCTGTGCTTTTATTCCACTCCTTGTTGCCTCATAGAGGTCGCTTATAGGGTGGTGATTGAATATAGCTTAAGGTATTCGAAGGTAATTGGGTAACCAATAGAGGATTCACTGCTCCTGATAGAGGGACAGTATACCTACGGCCTCTTGTTGAGATCATTACTCGGAAATCTCTAGTAAAAGTGGAAACATCCTGAAGATGGTCTTCAGTGCCATATATAATAGAGTAATGAGTCCCAAGGACAAGATCTAATATCACTTGGGCTAGGTGTGACATAGTCAGTCTAGTGGGAGCTGACACATAGCCCATTATCTAAACCGAGTGGGGTATAGAATGGTGAAAGGACAAATTACGCATATTGTTGTCTACGAAAAGGTTCGTAATCAAGCGATTGACTTTCCAGTCAATTGGGGTCATGATGTGTTGCTAAATACTGGTCATGACTTGCTCAAATTAATTATTAGTTTCGATGCCCAACATAATCGAGACCTAATGGGTCACACGCATTAGAAGTGTGAAGAATGAGTAAAATGGTCTTGGATGGCATCCAAAAATATGAGAGAATTATTTAGGGTTAGATCGTGATGGGATCATGGGAAAAAATTGATTGGGAGGTCACAGGCCCATGCTAGCCCATACAGGCCCATGGCAAGGCTGCCAGCCTAAGGCTTGCAGCTCTGGGTTAAGCATACGCTGGCTCTTGGCTAGCGTCACGCAGCATGAAATTTTGGCCAATTTGGCGAATTTTGGCTAAATTGCCAATTTAGCACCTAAACCTATTTTGGTAATTTTTCCAACTCTAGAGTATTTAGAAATACCTATAAATAGTATTTTTTGTAAGAAATACTATAGCCTCTATAAAAAATTATTAGATATTTTTTCTTCATTTTTCTCTCAAAGAACACTACGCTTTGCTAGCACAAAGAGTGTGTTTAAGACATACCCTAGTGGTTTCATTCTTCATTTCCGCATGGATCAATATTTGAGACAATCCTAGATTCGATTGTTGTGATTTATGACAACCCAGTAAGAAGAAAATTTGAAGAATTGGTTCAAGAAATTAAAGGTATAATTTCTAAATATTTTTAATAGAATTAGATTTATTAGCACAAGTAGAACCTTTTTTATTTGGGTTTTAAAAAATTTTATTTTTCGCTATGTTTTACGAATTCTATTGATCCTCAAAACCCAATATATCATATGAATTCATAGCATACAATTCATGATATAATAAATTCCACATACATATAATAACCATAAAGTCTTCTTATTCTGTTAATTTATACAATTGCCCAACTACTCAATACTTCGAATACCAGATATGGGTTGTGAATAGCAGCGCTCTTAGAGCTGTAGCCTCCCTATCTATGTAAACATGAATACCTAAAACTAGGATTGATTCAAGTGCGCTCTTAGTGCTATAGCCAACTTAACTGAATAATAATAAATGCTCACACGCGGGGTCATAGGCGCTTTATAAGCTGAAGCCTTCTTGCCCGAATAATAATGCATGAAAAAAGTCTACGGTGCCATAATTACCTTTAATGGCACGCCATCTATCCTAGAGTCAGTCCTAGTATGAGTAAGGGCATTATACTTTTTTCCTTTATTCATATAACCCATATTCCATGAACATAATAGCATCTCCATGATATAACATAGCAACATGAATAACATAGCTTATTATCATGTCAATCATCATTTCAATATCATTCTATAATGACCTATTCATATAGAGTCATTTATATATCATCATATACATATTCATGTATCTCATGTCACATCATAGCATGTATTTCATTATCCTTATATCCAGTACCCTACATAAGCGTGTTGGGTGAGTATACCTAAGCGCATTGTGGCAGGCTATGGCGCATTGTGGCGTGCTTATGGCCATGCCCTATTATGAGGGAAGGTATGCATGTATTACGCGATTCATGAGCACGCTTTCTATGTCGTGATCATGAAATAGAAAAGCACAAGCACAATTTATATGTCGCAATCAAGACTCCTATGACAACAACATAACAAAAATCATCGTTTTCACATGTAAACTTCAATTAATTCGATTCAAAAGCCACAACTCTAATACAAGAGTATCACAGAACATTCATATACTCTAGATTATCATTATAAGCATGCCATAATTCGTTTAATACATTATACACCATTTAACATAATAATAATGAATAATTCATGTCTTTAATTTATACATACGATTTTAGCCCTACCAAATCAATATCATAGCATAGTCACAATAGCAGTTCATTCAAAATATTAATTCAATACCAATCATACAACCAAAAAGCAAATAAACATGATTATATGTACAAACCTTTAACTATAGAGCCGAAAGCTCTCACGCTATCATTTCTCTCTCATTTTTGTGATTGTTCCCACCTTCTGTACCATTCCTTAGCATCAATAACATGTACTAAGGGTCATAAACTGACTAACACAATCTGTTCTAAAGGAAACTCATACAAAATCGAAAACCCTAACATAAAAACCAATAAAAACCAATAAAACGATGCTACGGATGGTGAGGGTTTGAAATACTTACGAAACCACATTTGAAAATCAATATCAGAGATGGAGAATCCTGTCCTCTAAGGCTATTCAACACCAAACTAGTATTTTTGTGAAAAAAACCCAAAATCCTTAATTTAGTCTTAATAAAACCAATCTCACATGTGTGAAGGATGAGTTCTTTGGTTGTGTTTTGGTGTGTGGGGGTGGCTAGGGTTCTAAAAGCAATGAAAAAGATAAAGTAGAATCAGGTTTAAATAGAGCTGCTCCCCAACTTAGAATTGCGATCACGCTTTCAAAATTGCGAGCGCGACTCCTGAATCGCGATTGCGATTCTACCTTGTTCAAAATTTATAATATTAGGTCAAAAATTTATCCATTTAATATTCTTATTTTTAATTACCAAAATACCTTTCATTACCCACATTACATCTAGGTCCTATATCGCGAGCGTTACATATACAATAAGAGATAAAAGTGATTACCTTTAGAGCACCTCTCTAACATATCCTCTAATATCTATATAGTCCTCTCTAATTGTCCATCAATATGTGGGTGAAATGCAGTACTGAAGTTCAATTTTGTTCCCAATGCATGTTGTAAACTCACCCAAAAATGTGAAATAAATCGTGGATCCCTACCAGACACAATGGATACTTGAATGGCATGTAATCTAGTTATTTCGTTCATATATAATTTTGTAAAACTCTCGAGTGTACACCACTATCTGATATGTAGAAAATGTGCTGACTCATTTAATCTTTCAATAAACACCATATAACATCATTTTTTTCATGGAGTCCTTAATAACCCATAAACAAAATCCATCGTTATTTTCTCCCATTTTCATTATGGCACTAGTAATGGATGTAGTTGTTAGAGAAGTACAATAAAGGCAATCACCTTTAGCACTATATGTATGCTTTTCATTGATATGAATAAAAGCATTTCATTTAATAATGTTCATTTATAATATGAAATTATTAGATATTAAATTAATTATTAAAGTCCATGATATAAATATAGCATGAAAGAAATCATGATGGGATCATGATAATAAGATTCCTATCATATGTAATTATGTTTATATCTAAATCATCCCTAACCATAGGATCAATGAGATAGGACATCAATGATCCAGACAGGCTAGCACATGTTTTACTCCTTGATTGGATCAAGTAGTAGTTCTCATCAACTATAAGCATGAGATGTTTAGAGTTATCATGTTGTAACACCCTCCCATATATCATAAGTATACCCTATAATACATAGGAAGTGTTATAGACCGGTTAGATATATCCTATTCAAATTTAAAACTTTTTCATTTCAAGTTACCATTATATTCTATATATGTATATTCATTTAGATTGCTTATCTAACTTATTGAATATACATTGAATTAGTTAACGCTAGTTTCTATTTGCCTGCACAATCACATATATAATAATATCATGGGCCTATAAGACATTCATCTCATCTGTCTAAACTATAACTAGTTGAGCTATATCTATTTTTTTCCCTTTTTTCTTGTTTTCTTTTTCTTTGTTTTTGCATCATCTTACACGATTACAAAATAACAATTATAATTAATTACATTCCTATGAATAAATAAATGAATAAATGCATGTTATGAAAATGTCTAGTCTATAATCCAAGGTATTCATAGTCTCCTCTTAGCATGGGCTTGGCATCTCTGCTGTCAACTGCTACCACAACTATATCTTGGCTCCATTACCTATGTGTACATAAAAATACACTAAGCTATTCATAACTTAATAATACATATATATATATCAACTCTAACATATAATCATATAATTTACAGCACGTATTTATAATAATGTCAAATCATTAAATCAATACTCGTATCATAGTCACATAATTAGTCAATGGCTTATACATACATGCTTAGATGGTTTACCATTTACATTTCTTTTTCTTTATTTAATTATCCAAATATTTCAATATCATGAATATCTAGATCCCAGTGTTGTTATTTCAAAGTTATACCGCCTAGCAGTTCTTTCATATGTCAATTACCAATCCATGCATTGACCTCTCGGAGGTTCAAGCATATATCAAGTATCAAAGGGGAGCTAAAGCCCTAGAAATTCAAGCTTTTACTTTTTAAACTGGTAATTGAGTCAACCACCAGTCTTTCTCATTATTATTCATATATCTTATTCATAAATTATTATTACTGCATACCGAACATATGTGCATTCAAATGCATACATCACAAAGTATGACATGTCAAATTCATAAAACAATTTATGGTACTTCATTTTTTTTATTTCTTTTCTTATTTTGATGCTTATGCAAATCAATAATATCCCATGTTAGTTAAATAGCCTAAGCCTCATTCCTAGACTAATTGGATACGGGGTGTGAAGTAGGTGCACCGAGTCCAAGGCTAGACATCCTATGCACTCTGTATACAAGGTATGAAGTAGGCGCACCCAGCCTAGGGCTAGTCATCCTACTCATCAACTGTAATATATAAGCTCATTCGAGCTCCCTCAAGTCAAGCATGCTCACCCAAACCAGGGCTTAGTTAATCTGACTGAGTACATTGGATATAAGTACTAGGAATAGGGACACCCAGTCTAGGGCTAGACAACTTGATCCTCACTCATACATCACGTCAATAAGTATCGCTTATCCCTTTCATGATGCATCATTTACCCTAACGTAGTCCTTAGGTAGAGAAATGGGCATTTAACATTATATTCCTTTTGTTTCTGTTATATTTTTATATGTTGTAGTCCATATGCAAAGCATATAATCACAATCTCATACATATTCAAGTGCATTTGCAAATCATATAAGAACTTTCAACTTGATTATGAAAGGGGCTATTTCCACTTTTAGGTATTAAATTTAACATCTTTTCATTCATATCACACACGATAGCTTCTATGGTAGTCCAATTGCCACCCACCTATCAGCACTCATGATAATCCATGTTAAAACATGCCTTTATTACCCATGTAAATTTCCCCATTTCACATGTCTATTAATATGTACTAATCATGCAAGCTTGCATCTTTTATATTAAATATCAAAGTTCACAATTCCACAAACAAGTTACTATGGCTAACCAAATGTAGCCACTCCTATCAACATGCAAAATCATCTTTATATACATGTCATGTAACACCACACCATATAATTAGGAGACCCTTCCTAATTATATAGAGAAACATTGTGATGCATGAGAGTTTAAAACTGATTCTCATAAAACAACTTTGCACCATAGCCATAATGACTTAAAAGAAAACATAAGGAAATAGTTTATGAAAGGTTTGTTAATATTAAGTATCATAAAATAAAAGATAGGGCCCACACATACCCAAAATGTTAAGAAAATTCATCAAAAATATAAACCTTACATGAATTAGGGTTAGACAAAAGCAATATTCCAATCCAAAAGAAAATGAACAAAATAAGGTTGTATCACCCACCCTAACAACTTGTCCTTCACTTTCTCTCTCTGTGGGCTTTTTCTATTGTCAGCAACTAGTATCTACACCTGCATGTCAAACATTCACAAACTATGCAAAACATGCTTAGAAGAACATAACAACATATAGCTTTAATTGACATGTATGCATGAACATTATACACGTTTTAACATATATGCATGCCAAAGTGAAATATCTCAAATATTCTTTCGTTTCATAACAACAACACATACATCATATCACTTATCACAATCATATATCATATGCAACCATAATTCAGCTCAACACTTACCTTAGTCTCAAATGCCAAGATTGGTACCTTTCTACTCTTAACCGGACTAAAATGGACATAGGACACTATGGCTACTTTGAGCCTCTCAGGATCTCTACCCGATAAAGATAAAACTCAAGTATCCAAGGATGCCGCTTCGGGAATAACCCTTTAATGCTTAGGTCTCATCCCTATGATGGCTAACTCCAGGCCTGAAATGGTACCAAGGTTCCCTCAATGGCATGTCATCTATCCTAACTCTAGTCCTAGTTAGAGTAATTTAGGCATTTGTCTTTCTTTTCATTGTTAACCAAAAGCAAGTCTATGCAAATCATTTTCGTGCCACAAGCACATGAATTCAACATTTAATATTAAATTCTCATTTCATGGCATAACTCAATATACATAATTTGAAACTTATAAAAATCACCTCAAAAGCACTCTACAGTTCACCCAAGTTGAATCAGCCTTCAACATTTACAATCACCCATAATACATTCCATACATAGCATATTCATCATCTTCAACTTATAGGTTCATTGATCAAAACATTCGGATTCATCATTTATATGCTACAGGTTCATCATTTAGTACTTACAGGTTCATCATAATTAACTCATGCAATCATTAGCATCAAATATTCAATTAAACCCAAGTGTGGTTATATACATACCTATATAGAGCAACTAAACAAAACCACAAGGCTTGAAGTTTGCTTAATCCTTTTGGTGGTTGTCCTCACCCTCTACTTCACTTCCTATAATGATCATGACCATGTATTAATATCTAAAACCATAATTAAGCTACATAATCATAAGACCTTATATTTTCATTACTACTTCTACACTTGTTCTATTCTGTGGCCCCTTTTTGAGCTAGTTTCTAGCAAAATTAAAGTTATCATGCTTCTAGATGTTACAGTGCTATGTTTAAGCTTTCAATAGGTTCTTGTTTCACATAAATCAGAATTCTATATATGAAGTTATAAGCAAATTATTGGAGATTGTTCAATCAAAAGATGCAGTAGACAGTTTCAAAATCCAGTCTTGATGCTTTTGACTTGCTTCCTACTAGAAAGTCTATAGCTCTATACTTCCTGACTTTATCCAACTGTATTATCAGGCATGGTGGTGGAGGTGGTTGCGGAGGAGGTTGAGTAGGAGGTGGTGGAGCCCGTGGCATAGTCTGTGCTTTCCTCTGTAGTAATGCCAATATCTGCTGACTCCCTAGGTCATGAAAGTGGCCAGTCTAAATTCCCAATGGTGGCTGTCAAGATGGGGCAATAACTAACCCTTGACACTAGCCGAGCTAGATTGATTTACTTATCACGCTCTAGAGAGCTACTAATACTATTAACCTAATGCTCGTTACTAGCCATATATCTCTTATACCTACACATCGACATAAAAGAGCCCACATTATAGTCATATAGGACAATCTAATTTTTGTGATATTACAATGCATGAAAGTTTAAAACTAATTCTTATAAAACAACTTTGCACCATGTCTTAGGTTTTAAAGATGTATCACATACAAGAAATGCAGCAAAAATTAAAATTTTTCAAAACCCGGTTCTTAGAATACAACTTGTGCTGTTAAAACTAATTTAATAAAGCAAAGATATAAATTATTACCTTTAATTTCTTAGCTTGTTTGTTCAATTTTCCTTGTTGGATTATCACAAACCACAATAATCCAAAGTTAGATGTCTCTAATGGTGATCCACACAAAGATTGAAGAATGAAACCTAAAGGAAAAGGCTAGAACAATCTCAATATGTTGGCAATGAAGATTGTTCTTTTGAGAGAAAATATAATTAAACACTTTAATTAATTTGTGTCTGATAAATTAATTTTCTAGTCCAAAAATAATTTTCTTCTCTTATTTTTGCCATAGGGTCTTAAAGTCTCACTCTAACCCAAATTCGATTCAAAATCAAATGAGCATGAGAATAAGAGCAATTACAGGGATTAGTGGCCAATTAGGCCACTAATCTTAGCCATTGCTGGCTAAAGCAGCAGCATGCAAGTGCACCAGAAAGCCAGCGGGCCTAAGCAGTCCTATACAAGCCGTAACCCCTCTCGAGCAATTTTTCATGAATATTTCTGTGATCCCATCATGGTCCAACCCAAAATAATTTTCTCATATTTTTAGATCTCATCCAAGACCATTTTACTCATTTTTCACACCTCCAATGCGTGTGACCCATTAGATTCCTTATTTTGTTAGCTACTCAAATTAACAATTAATTCGAGCAAGTCATGAGCAGTATCTAGCAACACATCATGACTCCCAATTGACCAGAAAGTCAGTGGTTTGACTACGAACCTTTCCATAGACAGCAATATATGCAATTCGTCCTTTCACCATCCTATACCTCACTCGGTTCAAAGCATGGACTATGTATCAGCTCCCGCCAGATTGACTATATCACACCTAGCCCAAGTGATATTAGATCTTGTCACTGAGATTCATTACTCAATTATACATGTCACTAAAGACCATCTTCATGACATTTCTACTCCGGGCAAAGATTCTAGAGTAATGATCCCAATAAGAGGCCACGGTTATACTCTCCCTCTATCAGGAGCGGTGAATCCTCTATTGGCTATCCAATTACCTTCAAATACCTCAAGTTGTACCCAATCACCACCCTATGAGTGACCTCTATAAGAAAACAAGGAATGGAGTCAAAGCACATAATCGTTATCCAAGATATCCTTAAGTACCTCAAATCTAAGGATACTTGCATTATTGATATGATAAGACTATCATGAACATTTGAATAGATAATCCATATGATCGTCTCATAGCAGGTCATCCAATGTACTTGACTACTCTTAGCGTATCCACATGTTAACTCTGAATATCTCATGCTCACAGTTTATGAGATCTACTATTTGATACAATCAAGGAGTATAACATGTGCTAGTCCATCCGAATCAACAATGTCCCATCTTGGTTATCCTATGACTAAGGATAATTTAGATAATAACATAATTACACATGATAGGAATCTCATTATCATGATGCCATCATGATTTGCTTCATCCTATATTTCATATCATGGACTTTCATTAATCAGTTTAAGATCTATATCAATTAATATGCAAATGAATACTAATATAATGAAATAATGCCTTTATGAATGTGTACACTAAATGCCTAATGCGATTGCCTTTTGGGTATATCTCTTAACAATCTTCCACTTGCACTAAAGCCAATTGCCATTGTACATTACATCACAACTAGGATATGACTATCATATTCCCTTTGGGATTTTGGTCTAGTGACTTGATCAGATATTTACTGATTATTGAGAACTCTTTCTCTTATTACATCATATCTACCATTAATTTCCTTAACCAATAGGTAATGTTTTGTAATGTTTGGATCTTCAATGAGACCACGATTCCTTTGTATACATAACGACTCTATTATTATTCCAATCATAATGGATTTACAATACTAGGAAGCATTTCTAACTATGTGATGAATTTTACTTATCTAAACCACTTCATTGGCTACCTTGAAAGTTGTAATGTACTTTTAGTTGTGGAATCTGTGGTCATCATCCATTTGGAACTCTTCCAACCGACTGTATAACCATTTAATGCAAATACATAGCACGATTAGGATTTTGAGTTATCCTTGTCGAAATGGATGTCAGCATCCATAATCTTGCTTACCTTAAGCTTATTATGTCCTTAGACCAAGAATACATCCTCAATCCTTCTCATGTATTTAAGGATATTCTTGACAATCACCTATAAACCCTTGACGAGATCGTATTGATATCCACTCATGACACTCATAGCATGATATCCATTAGGCCTAGTACATAGCATATTACATAATGAATCTAATAGCCCAAGCTTATGGAATCACATCCATTCTAGTCTATTTGTCTTATGTCTTTGGACAAAAAGACTTAGAGAGGGTAATCCTATTGATCATAGGAATATCTCATGGACTATTTCATGCTAACCACTTTAGCATCTTAGCTATGTAGACTAAGAAAGACTGTGTAACCTCTTAGATCTATCTCTATAGATCTTAATCTTTTTCTTATTGGTTACTTTTAAAATCCTTCTTGGAGAAATATTTTAGAGTAACAAATTGACTAACTTAGAAATGAGAGATCATTTCCTATTAAGAGTATGTCTTCCACATACTTCACTAGGAACACAATGGCACTCCTACTAACTTTCTTGAAAACACATGATTCATCCATATATTATCAGAAAACAAACTCTTTGATTACATCATCAATTTGGATATTTCAACTCCCGGATGTTTGCACTAATGCATCAATGGATTTTGCAGTTTGCATCATTTTTGCCATCATTAGATATGAATCTCTTAGGTTGTGTCATGTACACATCTTAAATCAAATTTCCATACTGAAACTTGTCTTCATATCCATTTTCCAAATCTCATCATCATAAGTAGCAATGGCTAGAAGTGATATGACAGATGTAAACATAGTATATTGAGTAAAAGGTCTTGTCAAAGGCAACCTTTGTCTTTAGCGATGTCTTTTAACTACCAACTCTAACTTTATAGGCAACTGCATTACCTTCCATTTTGGTCTTCTTATTAAAGACTTGCTTGCATATAATAGGGATTTGTCTCATTAGGTGGGTTAACCAAAATCCGTACTTAGTTTATAGTCATGGAATCCGTATCGACTTATGGCTTTTGGCCATTAGTCATATTCTGAACTCTTCAAAATTAGAAAGCTCGTCATCCGCTATGAACAATACGACCAATTTGTTCACTTATAAGAGATCTATATCTCTTGGGAACAACTCGTATTCTACTTTACTTACGAAACAATTGTGTTTCGTATGGTCTTACTATTACTTCAACTATATGAATAATATATTTGGACTTTGTCAGTTGATTCGTGTCTGCTTGAGTATGTTTGAACTTCATCAAGTTCATTCTTACTCCCACTATCTTATCGTAAAAGAAACTTTCTCTTAGAAGACAGCATATTTTGAAACAAACAACTTTTGTTCTAATGAGTGGTAAAAATAATATCCAAATGACTCTCATTAGTTATCTGACATATAGACATTAGGATAGACTTAGCTGTGAGCTAGTCTGACATTATCTGCTTCCCATAAGCAGAGCAATTCTAAACTTTCATTTATGAAAGAATAGGTTTTATGTTATTTCATATCTTATATGGAACAACATCAACTGACTTATAAAGTATTGTGTTTATCATATAAGCATAATATAACACTTTATACCTATGGATATCACTTATACTTGTATTATGTTATCATGAATTGTATGAGAATAATACAAAATCCTATTTATAATGAGGGATATTTTTTTACATAACTGTATCACTGTGCAATATTTAACAATTTCCTATAGCATCACAGCTTGACTGTAAATATAATATGCTACATATGCTAATAATTTAAATGCTATATTCAATTATTTTAAGTAGTAAGTTCAAGGCCAAATATACATTTACACATCACTGCATATTTACTAATTTATACATATACACAATACAACCCAAAATATAGATGTCATATTCCTATACATATATGCAATGCAAGGAGAGAGATTGGTGAGGCTCTGCTGATGACTTGTGATCCATATCTTATGTATAGTATGCACCTCTAAAATGAACTAATTACTCAACTCTTCCTGAAAAATGTTGCAATTTGGTGAGTTGAGAGTCAATGAGAATAATCATTAAAACCTTTCTAAAGTACCAAACCAATCACAATTACAAGTAATAATTCGCCATTCGTACACATTTTACATGTCATTCTATTTATGAATATCGTATGAATATAAATGATATTAAATCGTATAAACATTTCATTTGCTTATACATATGTTATTTTCTTTTTATTGTGACCAGGCTAATTAGACAATGTCCTGGGTTTCCATATGAACATTTGCATTTGCTAGCTAGCTTGATCATTTATAACATTTGCATATTTGCTAGGCCATAGGCCTTTTCTTTTGCTTTTGAACACCTGTTTGGGTCATATGCCTCTTCTTTTGCTTTACAATGCCATTTAGCTAGTCACAACACCTTTTAAGTCCATATCATTGCTCAACCATTACTTTTACATTCAACATAATCTCATTAGCCATATCATATCAATCATGTAATTCAAATAAAAGCAAATCGAATGACATTACATGTAGTACATAATAATCACACATACCAAAGAAATCGTTTGATAATTAAACTCACTTTTTCTTTCAATATTGAGCCTCATATCGTCTTTCAGTTCCTTAGGGGTCTCCAACATATTATGGACCTAATTGAAGGTATACTTGGTCAATTGGTAACTAAATAAACTTAGTGAAACTTAAATAAATTGAAATATGCATAATATGGACCACTAACTAGGGTTTGGTATTATAGCAGTGTGACCTTTATGTATTCATCAGCTTATAACGTCTTCTATACTAATCCAATTTGCATTATTCTTATTTTTAATTAAAAATAACATGTAGGGATATAACATATCTAAATTTCAAAATAATTGGACCATTATGTGATTTTTTATGCAATTTATATGCATGTTCTGTTTTCTGCCCTGTTTTTGCCCTTAGGCTGTTTTGGGACACCAAATTTGCTTCTTTATAACTTATAACGTGTAAGTTATATTTGTATGAAACTTTGTATGAACATAGATTAATGGAACATTTCTCATGTTGACAAATTTCATCCATTCTGCCTCTAAAGTCCTCATATGGTCGGATACTTGTGACTAGTAAAAAATAGGATTGGCATCCGGACCAGTATGATTTCTAAAGGCCATATCTCATAGAATAAATAACATATTGAGGTAATATTTATGCCAAACTTTAGTAATATATATATATATAACTTTCATTTTTTAATAATTTACAGATAATGTCTATAAAGAGCTCAAAATAGGCATGAAAATGACTGGAACTGCACAGGACACTAAGCAGGTAGCTCAAATATAGAACATACATGACTCTCTTGACCATAACTCAACATCCGCCCATAATCTAGTCTTGAAATTTAGTATACAGCTAGATAATACAGATATCTACAACTTTTATGCTATGAGATTCCTTAATTACCAACTCTATCATATAGAAAAATAATCAAAACAGCAAGTGATTTAGTTAGGATTCCATAAACAAAACCTATCTCAATCATAAGCCAATATCTTTTCATAGACACTAAATATTGCAAATCTATTTATATATCCATAAACCTAAGACATAAAGCTACAAGTGTTATGCTTGACACCTTTCCAGAATCAGTCTCTATGACTACCAAAATTGAGTGCCAAAACACTGCTTATGATAAACCCTAATTAGTCATAATGGACACTTAAACAAGAAGAGATGATTAGAATGTGTAAACAAAAAAAATATGTAACACCTTATACTTATGGATATCACATATACTTATATCATGTTCTCGTATATTGCATATAATGGAACATAGTCCTGTTTATAATGAGGGATAATTTTTTTTTTTATCATATAATATTATCAGTTTGGAACATTTGACAGCTAAGCATCACATATACACACTATTACATATTTACTAATTTATACATATGCGGATAGACAATCCAAATTACAAATGTCATGTTCCTATACATATGTGCAATGCAAGGAGAGAGATTAGTAAGGCTCGGCCGGTGACCTGTGATCCATGTCCTCTATATGGTATGCACCTCCAAATTGAGCTAATTTACTATTCTCTACCTGAAAAATGATGCAATTTGATGAGTTGCAACTCAATAAGAATAATTATCAAAAGCTTTCTAAAGTACTAAGTCAATCACAGTTACAACTAGTAATTGTCATTCATACACATTTTGCATGTCATTCTATTTATCAATATCATATGAATATGAATAATATTAAATCATGTAAACATTTCATTTGCTTATACTTATGCTTATGTCATTTTCTTTTTGTTGTGACCAGGCTAAACAGACACTGTCCCGGGTTTCCATGTGAACATTTGCTTTTGCTAGCTAGCTTGATCATTTGTA
>CATIWF010029426.1:0-30673 GCA_949630135.1 Balakata baccata
ATCGAAGAAGAGGCAGATCCAAATATGGTGCGGAAAAACCCAAATCGATATGAATGGAAGATGCCTCTGGAACTTCTTTTTCCCGGTCAGGAGAGGTACGAAGTCACGAGACTGAAAGGAGAGGGAAGAACCACACCTTGAAAAGAAAAGGCTAGGCGGATGTAGACCAAAACTACATAGCCGACCGGAAAAGATATCTGATCGAGCACTTGAAACAGGCCAATCCAATATTTGAGATTACGTAACTAAGAGCTCTTATTCCGCAGCCTTTAGCACATAATGGAATGGAGTGAGTTCGAAAGGCGTAGCGGGGGCTTATTCGCGAGATCAATTGAAAGAAAGTTGACCTGCATACGACTAAGAAGAAATGGACTACTCTACGTCAATGAGAAGCCTAAAGATGTCGAGTCACTAGGAGTGATAAATGAGAAAGAAAAAGGGGGCGCAGCGGTAGGAAGACGTCAGAGACTGAGATTTAAGATTAAGAGGCATAGATCACAAACGCTTTCTTTCTCTCTTAGGCGAATCAGCTGCTCCTGCTTTTAGTTTTCGCATTTCTAAATTCGAGAAAAAGCTTGCGAACAATTGAATTCTGGGACCGATCTCAGCCTTTATTTTATATAGGGGGAATTGCGAGAGAGGAACCGAACCCCCCTTAGAGGGTCGTAGCTATTAGTTAGTGGGTGCTTTATCAGCTGCCTTTATACCAATATGGGGCCTCTTCATGCAACTTCTTCACCTGCTTCGCACCCAAGTCTCCTATTCATTTTGGCTACGATGCATCTCGAGATGTTTACATACGATAAACGAAAGTGTCTTTACCTACACGATTCGAAGCAGTTTTCCAATTTCGATTTTGAGTTCTTGGCCAAGAGAGGCTTCTCGCAGCAATCGATTCCTAACATCTGATCGGCGATTGTGAAAAAAGAATAGGAGTCCTTTAGCCTTCGGTCAATAGGAGTAATTCTTCCCTCTAGTAGGTCAGTCAGTCTTTAAATGTGTTCCATAGAATAGAAGAGAAAGAGAGTTCTAGTTACTTGCTTTACTCCTTAGTCTGCCGCTATCTTTCATCCTTTAATTGCCTTATCTTTTCTTTTTCTGTTGTAAACCGGCCGTTTGTTAGGATCTTCTCGCCGTCTGATTCATACCTAGTTCAAGAACTAGAAAGATCTCACTTCTGTTTACTCAGACGCCTCTTTCTTATCGAAGACTCTGGCAGCTGGAACTCATCGGCAGCGACTCTTACCACTGCAACCTAGGCACTCAGGCCTTGGAGCTGATCTGTCAGTCCACCGTTACCACAAACCTCTACTTTGAAGTGAAGCGACTTCGTTCATTCCCGAGTCGATAATAGCCAGAGGATGGAACCCTGTAAAGGCACATCAGCTTACCGATTCCTTAATAAGCATTCATTCCTGGACTTTACAAGTTATCCCCATATGGAGTCCGCCCAAGGGAGTGATCCAATCCAATGGGTCACTGGGACTGGGCTTGACATCAAAGACAGAGAAAAGCGTATAAGTGCAAAAAAGGAAAACTGCCTGGGAAAACAATCCCAAGGGTCTGTAGGCCTTTTTACGTTACGACCTTAACCATATAGAAAGATAGGGCCTGGGGGTAATGAAACTACAGGTACGAATACTGGTACAAGGGAGAAGAACGAAGTAGCTCGACTTAATAGTGGAGGAACTAGATGGTTGGGCACTCTCCAATCCCCTAATGCCTATCCCTATCCCGCCGCTCTTTACCCTGATGGAAAGTAAAAGCTTGAAAACGAGTTGGCTTGAGGAGATGGTGAAACTTCCCTTTCCCCTCTATCCTTGGCTTATTCAATACGATAGGGCTGTGAGAGACTCCGAGAGCTCGTAGGCAATATGAGTATGAGATAGAGCTGGAGATATTCCTTCTTTTCCTGTTAGCCCCTTTGTTGGAACGGGAAACTAATAGACTGGCTTGTGAGAGACTCCTTCTCATGCAGCTTGATAATGGTACAGCCCGTTGAGCCTTTTGCACTTGACCCCTTGAACCCCCGAAAGAGAAAGTCCAAGGAAGGAAGAACATTCTATGATGGACCTATGCCTACTCCTACAATGGCAATATCCAGAACTGTCGCTCCGCAGAGTGGGGAAGGCAACAGGTAATACGCTATTATAGTACAGAATGCCGGAAAGACCCTATACTTGTACAGGGCTAGAGACTAAAGGCTCTCCAGGTAAGGGAGAAGAACTCAGACTGGCATTGGCTGAAATGGAGCTTGCCCCAGGTACGAAATGCCAGCAAGGGAAGGCGCTTATTTGAAGCCCTCGACTCCTCTGAGACTTATACGGATAGACTCGTTAGACACGCTATTAATGGTATAACCCTAGACTGTTAGCTCGCCTGCGCCCAGTACTCTTTCACTTTATGGCTAGCCTTAGAAGGAGCTTTTGAGCTAAAATCATTATTTTACTAAGCTTGATCACTGGCTTGAAAACATTAGCTTGATTGAACTGCTTTTGACGTACTTGCAGGATATAGTGCAATTTAAACTGCCTCTCCTCCTGCTTCTATCGCTTCTATCAAAGCTGCTCTATTTGAATCCCCATCCCCTGGGAAGCCTTCGTTAGTGCTCTGACCTGGCACGGGCTGGCAGAGAGCTAAAAATGGATGTAATAGAAATAGAAGTGCCAAGAGATGGAATTGAAAGGCTTACCACTATGGAATGGAACTCCTGAGGCTGGCGTGCTTTAAGACTCCAACTCTATGGCTAGCAGAAAAGAGGTACGGATACTGCCCTATTAAGATAAGAGTTCGCTGGCTTGACTTTAAAAATAAAAAATTCTTCCTGCGGGGGGATAAAAGAGCTTTTCCAATTTGAAGACTTGAAATAGTGCTTCCTCCGCCCCTTACTGATGGATTGACTTTGCCCACGGAAAGGGATTGGGATTAAAAGTCAAGGCTGGAATTATATGATATGCCGAAATAGCACAGGAGGAAAGATTCTAGTGAAAGCGAAGCACTAACTTATGCGTCAACATCTTCTTCAGACAGAATCTCCTTCCAAACCCCCTATTTGGTAAGGCGGTAAGTACTTTCTAAGCGGAAAGCCTTTCCCAAATCACTTTAAGATTAACTCTTGAGTACAAGGGGAGAAGCTGTGAATCGATAAATGATCTTAGGAGTCAGTTCTCTTTCTGTTTTCACGAATCCCAACGGAAAGAAGCCCTCGCTAAGGCGGGAAGGATTGCAGCTCGGTTGATCAGCCGGGATTGGGGGCAGGGAAGGAATAGACCAAATTCTAGAGCTTTAAGCTAGCTTTGAAACAAACGAGGCAGATACACGAAGTTAGATCAAAAGCAAGCGAGCAAGGTGGGTGGGAATAGATTGTAAGTCGTACTAATTCTTTTCCATGGGAGGGGGTAAGGGCAGCTAAAGTAAGCTATTCAGAAAGCAGGGTGACCTATTCGCTTAATGGAATTGGTTCCATCAGTTTCTAGTTCATAGATAGGGCTCCTGAGCTCCATTTTATGGAGGGAACGAACCGTGTTCAGAACCAAGCGATCGGATGAGTATAGGAAGGGCGATTAATCAACTTGTTCAGGGCTTCGACTGGTATTGCGAAAGGCATTCCCGATATATGGCAATTTTTTACGTAGTTAGGGTCTAACAAAAGAAGAAAGAACTATGCCACGTAGACGGGGGGAAATCCCCCTACGATTACGTTCCTAGAGAACCGGGGTGGTATGGAAAAGAGGAATAGATTATCGGTCGCATCTTTCTTTTGGTAATGCAAATGGAAATTCTCGTTATGATGGATCATCTCGCTTTTTCTTTGCAGTTACTGGTTGGTGGATAGGGCGCTTATCTCCGTCTTCTTTCCTGTAAAGAAAGCATTCCTGCGGTACTTATTCCTAGATATGGATACCAACCCCACTATTGAGTTAGAACCGGAGATCCTCAAACCTGATTAAGAGATCTCGATCGAACTGCCGGGGCGAATAGCGAAGCACAGGCCCCCTCTCTATAAAAAATATATTAATCTCAAAAGATGTTGGAAAGGTTGCTGAGATCGATACGCCTAATCAGAGACGTAGACGGCGTTCCGAGCTGTACGAACTGAACCAGCTCGAAGTCAACCAATCGGAGAGGAGAGAGCAGTGCTCAACCGTATTATACACTTACTTGGCCAATCCTCCTTGATCCTGGACATGGCCTGCATGGACACTCCGAAGCAATGGGAACAACTACGAACCCCCTACCTATATAACTGACAGCGGGGAAGATAGCGAGAGAGGGGCAGATAACGGAACACGGGGGAGTGCTGAAATGATGCGCATCTATCCCCTACATGCGTTTGAGACGGCGGCCCCAGCGCGGATACGACGATTGAAACGGACCTTAAATATGTAAATGTGCCGGCAGATACCGGGCAGGATAATGAATTCTTTCCCGATTACCTAATACGGAGGGATTACTTTAGTTTTCATTCCATTCCTTAAACGCGGATCGGTTTTTTAAAATCAATCTTGAAACGGAAACTGGGGTGGGCTTACGCCTATCCATGCCCGCTTCATTTGAAAGCCCCTATCAATGAAACATTGATAGTGGTGGGTTGGTTGGAGAGAGTAGATAGCCTACATGGTAAATTAGCCCAATAAAGGTGTATTAGTAACCTACATTGAAACCTATCAAGGTTGTGATTGATAGATAAAAGGATAAAAGTTCGGCTTGTTAATACGTATATAAGAGAAGAGACGTTATAGTCTTGTCTTGGGACATATAAAACAGAACAGTGCTGGGATTCAAACTTAACAACCAGCCATCTCACTCTTCAATCATTTCTTTTGAGTCTCTCCTTTGCGCCAGTTGCAGAACCTTAGAGGGTGAATAAGATCTTGAGATTGCTAACACCGACCGACTGAATTGCTGGGAATGACCTTGGAGTCCCTAGCAAGCTTTCTGGATAAACTTCCCTCGGGAGAGCTTAGATGGCTGGAGATGGCAAGGCAGCATGAGAGCCAGGTGCCTTAGCTATTGCTATTACTTTACAGAATCGGAACCGACGGTCGGTAGGGAGAAGCGGATGGATGCTTCTGATTATCGCTGGAGATGCTCACCGAACCACCGGTGGAAGGTCGAATCATAATCCGTATCTAATAGAGAATCCAATATCGCCGTAGACGGTCTTGGAGAAAGAGTTCATTCTCGCTTTCATACCGCCCGTTCGAAGAAAGACATGGAAAAGCATAATAACTATAACTCGACTTCGCCTCGATCGAACCGTTCTTCAGTACCCGAGCATTTGGAAGGCATCCATTCTCGTGCTCCTATCCTCTTTCGACACCCAGCCCTTCTTTCCGTTCAATCAATCCAACCGCATCCTTGCATTCTTCTCTTTGGTTCCAGCCCCTTGCATCGTAGCCTCTCATTGCTTCAACATATCTTTCAGAATAAGAAGAAAAAGAAAGGAATTGGTACTGGCTGGGCGAAAAAAGAACGAAAGGAAGCACTCGCTAGGCGAGTCATACAAAGAATAGAAGAAAATCTTATAGCTAGGAATAATAACATCGTATATATAGCCCCTGGGGGGAAGCTTAACACAGCCTATAGCGTAAATTCGAGCTGCGTCTAAACTAAATTAAGGTAAGGGCCTCTACTCTCTCTTCTGTAGATACGCTATCCCCTTTTCTATGGTATGGGGGAAGGGAAGTGAGATCTACCGATTGATTTGATATTAGATGAGCGGCCGTACTATGATCGTTCGGGAGACATGGCCCCATGCGCTACACACAAGAATGAATTGTTATGCGGTCGGTAAACTATTTCTGCGGGCAGCCTATCAAATCAGATCACGTATTTTTTAATATGTCGTTCCGTCATGTACATGTATTCGGTCTTCCATTTTGATGTTCCTGCTCGTGCCCGGAGAGAGAATGGGCACGACTCCCCCTCTTCCCGTTCTACTGTCCAAAACACGCCGGCCATTCTAAGTTCTGGGGTTGGGTCGGATAGGACCAGACCAAATCGGCTGGATATGTGGAATCTGAACGGATCAGATCCAATCGGATCTGATCGTAGCTTCGAGTTCAGGTGCGGCCGGACCGGAAAGGAAGGGGACAGCGAACCTCCTGCCAAGAGGCCAAGGTTGCTTGCTAACTCTCAGCCACTTGTTATAAGGAAGTGCAGCTTGATTGTCGGGGGGAGGGAAGGAAAAAAGAAGGTAGATTATTCGATTCTATTTCCTCCTTTGGTCAGGATTGGCTTTAAGTGATAGAGGATGTGATTGGAATTCGTCTTTTCTTTGTTTGTATCACCGAGACACCCGAAGGGCCGGCCATATGTACCTCGGGAGACCCGGCCCATTCAAATCAAAATAGAACGAGCATCTACGACTAAGGGGAATGGAATGTCGACCACAAGGTGAAATGATCTTCTAATACGAGGGCGAGTGACTGGTCAAGTCATGAAACTTAGTCATTTTGATCAACATGGCTGCAAGTGGACTGGGTTTATGTGTTTGAACTGACTACGACCAAAGTCGTGGCTGCTTCAACCAAAAAAGGGCGACCCCTATTCAAACCGAAAGAAGTACCTCACCTCACTTACGAAGAAGTAGTAGTTAGAGCTGGGCTCCGAACTATGAGAGTTTGCTTTTGTTTCATCTTTCTAAGAGCGGTCTGTCTGATCAGGATCAGACCGCTCATGGTCTTCGAACTAGTCATTAATGGTTGGCTTCATGGGTACCCTTTCGGTATGCGTTGCGAACACTTTCATTTTTAGCGTCTCACCTTCTCTAGAGAAGCGAAACTCGAACGGATAGAGCAGATGGTCCAACTACAGAACTTTTTCTTTTTCATTACTTCCATGGTCGTGCCTCGTGGCACGGCAGCACCCGTACTATTGAAATGGTTTGTCAGTAGAGATGTTCCCATAGGTGCCCCTTCTTCCAATGGTACTATAATTCCTATTCCTATCTCTTCATTCCCTCTTTTGGTCTATCTACATTCCAGGAAATTCATACGCTCCATGGACGGAGCAAAAAGTGGAGTCTTGGTCAGAGCAAGCCGCCCTATTCTATTACCAGACATAATTGGGAGAAGCTCACCCGAAACTAGAGCTAGAAACGCCTTATTTCGTTTCGTTCCCCTTCTTCATTTCCTTCTTCTCGAATCCAAGGGGGACTTCTCATATTTAGAATCTTTCTGCGGTGTGCTCTGTTTCCTATTCTTTCGTACTTTCTTCTCTTTACCACGCGATAGGTCAGCGAAGCGTGAGCGGGCGCGGAGAAGGAAGGGCCAAACACTTCGGCCTAACGGGAATGAGCAACGACGAAATGACAAGATGAGGTTTTCTTCTTTCCTCCATTTAGAAAGAAGGGTTGAAGGTTTTGGGCCTGTAGCTTTCCCCGTCCCCCCTTCGTCGGGCGGTGCTTGTGTGTGGGGTGTGCCACCAGAAATCGGGCTTGAAGTTCTCGCCTTACCAACGAGCCGACAGCTGATGGCTGTTGGTCACGACTACTACCAAAAAGCTCCAATGAAGATGAATATTTCACATGGAGGAGTGTGCATCTGTATGTTGGGTGTTCTTCTGTCGTGCGACCCGGCGGCTTATCTTATGTGCGACCTGTGGCCCACGCCTCCTATTTGTTTTGTTCAGGGCGGGCGGCGTGAACTCTGATTCGATCCGGGTATTCAATCCCGCCGCTGAGATGCTCAGTTGACTCCTTAACCTTGATAGGAAGATGGCTTATTCAATAATTCGTGCATAAGGGTAAGGAATTTTGGATGAACTAATGCGAATGGGTGTAAGCTTCGCTGCTCGGAAACACCCAGTGCTGACCACACTGAGAGACACGAAAGCGCAGGTAACGCCAGTTGGCGAAGTGGCGTTAAGCATCCCTAGCGGTACGAAAAGAGAGGTCGTGATGATATCATCTACGTCCGTACCGCTCCTCGTGGAGTAGATCCCGCATCCAACCAAGTCTTTGACCAGGGAACGGGAGAATTCCCACTACCGCTGGCAGGCCAGCCGGGCCGTGAGCGCGGTGGGAACGGACTTCCCAAAAAGCCAGCCCCGGGCCGGGGTCAGCATAGAATGAAGGGGACGGCCCTAACTAATGTTGTGTTGGCTTTGCGGGTTGCGGGCGGAGAAAGAGCGGACGTGGGGACTCGGGTCGGGGCGCAGCCTAACTAAGAGAGCCATTCCATTTAGGGCGAGACAGAATGGGCGGGCACGAGCGGTCTGGTGTCCGAGCCAATTGGTCAGACGACGACGACTTCACTTATTAGATTAGTATTAGCCGCCTATCCCGGAATGAAATGGGATGGAATAGAAAGAACGCGAAGCGCTAGCGCTATAGGATTGGTTTTTTTGGGGGGATAAGCTTGTGAAGAAGCAAGCTTATCCCCGCCCCGACCGGCAGCTGCTGGGTCTCCCCATCTCTCCTAAACTTCCCCCGGTCTTCGGCCCGAGCTGTATGAGGCAGAAACTCGTCTCACGTACGGTTCGGAGGCCGAGCCCCACCCCAGCAGTAATGGTGCGGCTTAGGTCAACTAACACAAAGAAGATACAGTTCACTCAACGATTGCCTTTGGGTTCCGAACTCCATATGGGGAAGGAGCGTTGTTGTTTGCGAGGTCTCGATCATTTACATGGACCCACTTCTCATTCCATTTGTGGGAATTTGATGATCTATAAACCGTCCCTAACGAACGATCGGCTCATCTTTGAGCATGATGAATCACTTCGTGCCGACCTCTTGCTAATAAACTTTCCGGCCTCATATGAGAATGGAAAACTGGAGCATTTTCTGCATCGGTGGATGAAGAATCGCGAACATAATAATTTCTGGTTGACCATGTTCCCAGAAAAAAGATACTTTCGAGAAACGACGAGCACGACTGAAGTGGCTATACATACAAATCTATTTACGGATCTATATGCTTCGATTGGAACTGGAAGTTCCAGAACAGGCGGCTGGTATACCACCATAATGAAACTGCCTTTTATTTTTTTTATTCGGATAGGATTTATGTTGGCTTCGTTAGGAGGCTCGCGTAGTTTGTTACGTCAGCTCCAAAAGGATAAGTTGCGTTGGCATCGAGAAAGTTCCGTGGAGTTTATAATTGCATAAAAGGAGTCAAAGTAGTGGCTGCGGCGCGTCTAGGCACTTCAGAGCGGGCCGGCAGGCGGGCGAGACAGAATGGGCGGGCACTACTAACCAAGCCAAGCCTAGTTCTCGCCGATAGGCGCTGGTAGCTTGCTTCCAAGCCTTGACTATTTATTATATAAAAGCGTGCCATATAATAAGGAGGGAAGGGAAAAAGGGTCTCTTTCCTCGACCTCTACCATCCTTGGTAAGATATGTATATGTAAATACTGGCATTTCTTCCTTCATTATGAAGAAATTAAAAAGGTTTTTAAAAACCTTGCATGTGTTCATAATGGATTGACGGTGCTATTAACTCGAGCTCACTAAGTGTTAAGCCTTCCCATGCAGAGCTTAATCGTTAAGTTTTGTTAATAACCGTTTTTACGCCTGGGTTTAAAGTATAGAGATTTCCACCTCGATTTTAGGGTTGTAAAAAGTATCCGCTTTTTATGGTAACCATACGAACACCGCCTCTTGACCTCTTGGGTATATTGATGAAATTCCTAAAGGCAGTCTCACATCTTTCTTAAGATATTCTCGATTTCTTTTTGTTCTTTGTAGAAACCCTCGGTAGGGAGGTTTCTATTATTATATATAATAAATATCGGGTGCTCTTCGACTTACCGGATCTGGAAAGTGCTGGTTCGAGTCAAGCTCGTGCCCTAAGCAAGACATTCTGGTCATAGAGTGAATATCGATGAACTCGTCTATATGCTTAACACTGTAAATTCATCTGCGCCTCCTCCTGTTGACAGTAGTAGTGCAGACCCTGCTTAGACATGCGAGGCTGGTCCACGGCATTCGATTAAATAAAGTCAAATCTATATAGTGAATATATTATTGTAATAAAAGAAGAACTGCTAGCTACCTACGGAGAAGAAGTGAGAGGTGCCGAAACAACTGCCGCATACCAAAAGACTGAAGAACAACCCGGGAAGAGGAGATTTTTTACCTGAACTCTGTCTCTCTTCCACTCCTTATGGGCAATAGCGACCCCGTATAGAATAGACGTGCCAACGAACGGGCGATTCTTCTTCAACTAGAAATCGAATATGAAAAGGGCGAACTTACTGAAGAATCGGTGACTAAAGCGCTTTTCTGATAACATATTCCTCCTCATTAAGTGGCTGCACACACCGACTGGTGCCCCATTTACCCAGAGTAATGAGACTATGTATAGCGGTCACTTGACCGCCTATGAATGAGATAGCTTCAAATCCAAGACTTACCTGTCTCCCCTACCCCTCTGAGATTCATCTTGATTGGATTTGTCTTTCTCGGAACCTTCCATGACCTTTTCTTCTCTTAAAATATTTCGTATTAATTAGAAAAGGGGGCCTTCTTTCTTGAAGTTGTAATGGCACAAGAGGACGATTCTAGGCTTCAGAGAAGCAAACCTGTGCTCCCTTTTTCCAGTTGTAGCAACTCAAGTCCGTAAGCGGGTTCAATTGAAAATCCAAGGTTTTCTCGAATCAATAAAAATAGAATAATAAGGTCAAATCTTGCTATTCCACCTTTCGCTGCTAGTTAGTGGTCTTGCTGGTGGTAATGAAATTCGAAATTCGTCTTGGTTAATCCTCCCACCGAACCTATTCTTATAGCCTTTCCTTGCCCAAGGAAGGGCTATGCTATAAGAACAGAAGGAAAGAAAGGCTTGGTTTAGCTGAGGACAGGACAGCATACGGCTCAAGAGGAGTGGGAATAAAAAGTTCTGTGGAGTTGAAAGGGGGTGGCCCGCTTGCAAAATCATCTTTCCGGCTTCGAGGAACTGTCTATGTTGCTCCCACGTAGAGAGGGAGGAGTCTATCCCGGAGGCTTCTTGGCCTTGGTTTCCTATTGTCCATCTTGTCTGTTCCTGTTCAGAATCACGGTCCCGTTCCCTGCCAAGTCTTGGGCGCTCTATCTGGTTACCCCTGGCTATCTGCATATCCCCTGGATGGGTTTCCCTTTCAGATTCTGCTTTCTGCATTATATTATCACCCATTCTGGGAAGGTCATTGCGTGGTCAAGAGACGACCGTGGTGCGTGAGAGGTATTTCCCGAGCTGTCGAACTGTGGCGCTGGAGTAACTGACCTACGGATGCTAGACCCATCCAGAAGATTTCGACGGACCTTGCATTGAGCTGATGACATAGACTTCAGCTGCAGTCTCTTCCTTGATTAACTGTACTCGGACTCGGGTTCCTGGAGGGGTAATCAACTGAGATGGATCAAAGGTCAGATACCTACCAAAGATGGTGTTAACAAAGGGACCCGTCTCCTTTTTCTTATCTGTGGCGGCCCCCTCCCTCTGCCTCTGCTTTACTTCCTTCTCTGTTTTTGGTGCCGGCATCTCCTTAATGGCTTTCACTTTATCCGGGTCTATCTCAATGCCCCTCTCACCGACTACATGAAAAAACAGCTTGCCTGAAGTGACCCCAAATACACACTTCTTAGGGTTCAACCTGAGGTTGTACTTGTCCACCCTCTGCAAGAACTTTTCCAGTGCCTCGAAGTGACCTTCCCTAGTCTCTGATTTGACCAAATGTCATCAACATAAACTTCCACCTCTTTATGGATCAAATCATGGAAGAGAGTGGTCGCCATCCTCTGATAAGTCGCTCCTGCATTCTTCTGGCCAAAAGGCATCACCCTATAACAATATGTGCCCCATTCTGTGATGAAAGCCGTCTTAACCTTATCCATTATCGACATCAGAATTTGGTTGTAGCCCGAAAACCCATCCATGAAAGAATACATTCTACAGGCTGCGGCTCTATCTACCAATAGATCGATGTGGGGAAGCGGAAAATCATCTTTCGGGCAGGCCTTGTTCAAGTCCCTGTAATCAACACAAACTCGGACCCGCCCATCTTTCTTTGGCACTGGGACTACATTTGCTAGCCATTCAGGGTAATCCACCACTTCTAAGAACTTGGCTTGAATCTGCTTAGCGATCTCATCTTTCACTAACTGCGCCCACTCGGGTCTAAGCCGTCTCAGCTTCTGCTTCACAGGCTTTATATGGGGATAGGTGTAAATGGTGTGTTCCGCTATCTTCCTATCAACCCCAGGCATGTCTGCAGAACTCCAAGCAAACACCCTCTGATACCTTCTCAGTAGCTCCTAAAATCTCTGCCTTTCCTCTAGAGTAACTTCACTAGAAATCAATAGGATCCGCGGGTTTTCTTTAGTGCCAAGATTAAAAGCATTCGTTTGTATGGAATTAATGCAAAACATGCTCATGAGATGATTAATGCTATGCACAGTGCCATCAGGGTACACATCACACAAGTAAGCAAACTGATCATTCATAGCATTGAACTTAGAGATAAATACATCATCATCTTCGAACAAACTAGAAAACATTACATCAGGAACATAATATGCAAAAATTTCTTCAGGATCTTCGCTCACGATGACGTATCCCGAGTCAGCTTGGCCCTCCTGAACAGAAGCTTCTCCAACTTCTAGCTTTGGCGCTTCATCCGCCAGCTTTGGCTCAACAGTCTCACAAACAGCAGGCTTCTCCTCAGACACCAGGATTCCCTTCATCTTCTTGTCTTCCCCTTTTGCCACTCCAGGAGAAAGGGTTGGAGAGGGAAGTCTGCTTTGCATTGCTATAGGGCTATGATTCAATTCGCAGCTCTCAATCAAAAGAAAGAGCCCTTCTTCCAGCAGCGGCAAGAGCCTTTCAATAGCAGCGTATTCGATTCTTTTTTCTTCTTCTGTGCTCGTGACTATCTGTATTATTGGACTAACCGGGTCCAACCACCTATTTGAAAGGGAATGTAAAAGCATTGCGGATTCTTCCTTCAAACCTTCGACGTCTTATTGCCGTTGCCGAAAAGAATAGCAGGGCATTCGATAGCAGCTACTTCTGTGCTGCACATCTTTCCCGTTCGTATCTTTGGTCATATATAAAGTCTCACCCGGGAATGGTACGAAGACTGCCTGAAAAGGCGAAGGAATGGAACTCGATTTGAAATCCTTAGCAGTCCCAATCCCAATGCAATGGATCGAAAGGAGAAAGCATTAGCAATTACAGGTAGAAAGACTGCAAATGCAATTTCTACTGGATCTCAAACCGAAAAGTGTTACCGGAGAATGCTTTTAGACTCTGTTACGGGCACTGCTTGATAGTCGTCAGATGGTCCAGAATTGAACCTTGGAAAATACCCTCCCTCTAAAAAAAACTCCAACTCAGAACGAATTTCATCCTTATTTATTTTGGCTATCCCAACGCTTGCTAGAACTTTTTTGAACTGAACTGCTTTAAAATGGCTTAGGCCCGCTTGAAATAGTCCTCCTTTAAATGCTTTAAATACTCCTTTCTCCTTGCCATTTGATAGAATTCTTCCTCCTTGCTTGCTAGCAACTCCAGAGGCTTATATTTATTCTGCAACTGAAGGAGTTTAAGACTTGAAATAGATCTATAAAAGAAATATAGGGGGACTTTTTATCCTGGATGCCTTAAGCGTAAGATTTCTAAAGTAGCTTTCTCACTTGCCTAGCAGATGACTGTATAAGAGGTTACTCGGAATATGCATTTGCCCCCGACCTAGAACCCGTGGAACCCACTATTCTAAGATGCCACTTTCCTAAAGGACGGAGTTACTTGCATGACAAGACGAGGTACTTTGTTACTGGCAAGTAAAGGACGGGGGCGGGGACAGCAAGAAATTCAACAGGCCGCGTTACACCTTTTATTTTTATATCACTAATAGATTAAGCTAGTTGCGTTTACTTTCATATACATCTCCTTTTTCTTCAGTTAGCGGAGCATGGCCAAAGGCAAGGCTAAAGACCGAAACCCAACCTTCACTTATCACTTATACCGATCCTGCTTTGCTCCTACTCCTGAAGGCGAGTTCGCTTATGTACTTTCAATTTCAAGAGTCTCCTGTCTCGATAGCGAGAGTCTCTGCATATCTTTTTCAGTTGAAGTCGAGTGACTTCCCCTTTTTCCAACTCTGTCGAGTTATAACTTTCCTTCTTTGATGGAGAGAATGCGTTGGTATAGAATCTAGCATCAATACTTCCCGCTAGGCGAGGTCTTTGAGCATTGCTAGGCTACTCTTAACTTAAGAAGTCATTTCGTCAGTCAGCAGTTCAGCCCGAGGGCAGGCAACTCAAAGAAGAACAACTCATATGAATCCGCTCTCGTCTCCTCTCTCTCTTCCTCTTCTAACTCAAGAACTCAAAAACAAGGAAGGCATCTCCTTTAACTCAAACTCAATTCAATATCCACTTTCTGGTTTGAATTAGCATAAAGTGATGCCCGAAATCCCTGGTGTCGACTCTTTCCTGGAGTAGCTTTGTGCCTAGAAACCTCTTCTCTGACTAGAGTCCTGCCTATGGGGTCGAACTGGATGACTGGAGGAAGTTAAGATAGAAAGATCCCTTTCCATATGAGTTAGCGGGGCACCTTCCGAAGATATGCGCACTACGGACGAGACGGCTGTAAGTCGGATGGCGGGCCCTTGCCACCAAGCTTCCAAGAGAGGAGCTCGTAAAGGCTGGGACGGAGATACTGCCGCTCTTTGGGATACGGTCTTGCCGAGGAGGGTAGGCCGAACGGAAGAGCATGCCTGCGAAGACGGTGGCTCCATACGGAATAGACAAAGATAGGTTTGAAAAGAACATATTTGATCCGGCTTATGGAGGATTGGGCTGGGGATAGCAGTTAAATTAGGTGGAGATGGACTTGACAGGTTTTGAAGGGCTTGAATTTGAAAGGGGTGCTTGCTTTCTTTGAGGAATTGATGAGTGAAGGGCGATGCCAGTCGATTGATACTCTGATTCCTACATACCAGACTTTGATCAATCATACATGATAGGAGATAAATCGTCTTCTTAAGAAAGAAGGGTTCCGCCTCTCGCTAATACAATACGGGGATAACCCGGACATGACCCCTGACTCAATTCCCGTCTTCTCTAGTGGGAATTCTGATCCCGAATAACTAAATAGCGTCAGTGAGGATGCCCATGCCCAGTAGCTTCTCTTTCAGCTTCTTAACCGCGTGGGGAAAGCTTAGCTTCTCCGCTTCAATTGAGCAGCTGAACTCGTTGCCGAAGCCCTTCTTCGCGCACAGCAAGACCTGATTTGAGTGCTTCTTGCCAATTGAGTTGCGATCCGCTCTTGGCCTATTAGGTTCGGAACTGGGATCCATATGGGAGAGTGGCGGATAGCTGCTTTCACGAGGTCAGACAGAATATAATTTTCAACCGAAACTGGAACAGTCATAAAGTCTTTCTTTAACTGGGATATCACAGACATGGGGCTAATCCCCACTTTCCCTCTCTTTTTCTTATCCCTTCTTTCTCGAGGAGAGAGTGGCCTTCAGCTCATCTCACGATGCCGTTAAACTCAGCTATTCTCTTCCGCTCGGAGTGGCGTTAGCTGATGGAACCAAATCAATGCTTTCCCCGCTCCCTAAGTCTGATTGAAGCTCTCGAGCCCGTTCCGAAGTTGAGGATGAGGATTGGATTAAGCTTCCTATTTGGTTGGCGTTAAGTCCTTCTGGAGATTGTTCTGAGAATGAAAAGAAGAAATCAATGCTGCGAGGCATGGTTTGGTAGATTCAGTGAGGTTCTTATTGATTTTGGTCTTCGTAGATGTGGAGTTGACCACTCTGTTTTCTATCGCCATTCTACAGCTGGTCAAAGATTTTTGATTGTGTATGTGGATGACATTGTAATCACAGGAGATGATAGTGATGGCACACAGCAGTACAAATTGTTCCTGCAGAGTCAGTTCCAAACTCAAGATTTGGGACAATTGAAGTACTGTTTTGGTATTGAGGTAGCCAGATCTCAAAAAGGTATTTACCTATCTCAGAGAAAATCTGTTCTTGACCTGCTTAATGAGACAGGGATGTTGGGATCCAAGCCAGTCGATACACCTATGGATCTTAATACTAAACTGATAGCTGATCAGGATGAGTTGTTAGCAGATCAAGGGAGATACAGGAGGTTGGTTGGAAAGTTGAACTATTGAACTGTTACCAGACTACCCTGACAGTTCATAATATAAGGGACATTAGTTCCCAATACAGACCCCAGATCATTTGTCTTCTGGAAACTGGAATGAAAGCTTCTGGCGTGGAGAGAATAAGATGGAGACCGCGGTTATGAAAAGGCTCTTGTTATTAAACCAATTGGGTTGTCGGGTGGTATGTCCTCTGGCAGGCTAGCCTCAATATATCAATAAGTGAAGCATCACAGAACTTTGTGGATGTGCAAATTCATCAAGGGAACGATCCGTCCGTTTGGAGATTGTCCTTCATATATGGTAACCCAGATGACAGAGAAAGGGGTCTTTTCTGGCAAAACTTGGCTAATCGCAGTCTTTTTAATACTCTACCGTGGATATGTGTGGATGATTTAAACGACATAGCTTCCAATGCTGAAAAGGAGGGGCGCCGGCCACGTCCTGCATATCTTATCTGAGCCTTCAACAACTTCCTGACACAGTGTCGATTCATAGATCTGGAATCTAAGGGATGCTCCTCTACTTGTTGGTCTAACCACCAACCAGGGGCAGCCCATGTCAAAGAGAGGCTTGATCGAGCTGTTGAAAATATGGAATGGAGGCTGAAATTCCCTGATGCACTGGTAACTGCTTTACCTTCAGTTGGTTCTGATCACTGTCCTCTGAAACTTAAGAGGAAAGCGGTCAGTTGCAGAAGAAAAATCATAAGATCTTACCTTCATGCAACCCTTCAACTCATCGAGGAAAATCTTCTCTTTCGATTCTATTTTCTCTTGACGTAGTGGCTACCACCAATTTATCTAAGACTAAGGACCGATAGACGAGACGAATGCGCCCCGTGATGTGATTAAGAGAAACGGATCTTCTTATCTGAGTCCCAGATTATTTTAACTAACTGAGTCTGGAAACTAAGCGCTTCAACCGATGTCTTCACACTCCATCCCCGTATCGGAGACCTTCTTTCGTCTACTGGGACTCCCTCTCAGGTCGATCTGGTTCACTCGTTGCATCAGACCTTCCCTCAACAGTTTAAAAAAGAAATTTCCAAATCAAATGAAGAAGAAAGAGGAAAAGGCATGACCAGAAGAATTGTGTAAAATAAGTGAATTTATCCAGTTGAGGCATGATTGATTGAGAAAAAATGATTCCCTCCAGTTAACTCCTGTCTGTACGAGTAGTGAAGAAGTAAACGAGAGCTGTGCTTGGTTGTTGACCAACAAACAGAAAGGGGGAAAGAAAGGAAGACTCAAGAGAAAGGCCGGTAACGGAACACCAACCCAATCGAGATGAAACTACAAGCAAGGCAACTAGATCTCCTTCGGACCCTGACGTGAACGGCCGCTTTCTTGGAACTAATTCATAGGCGCTTTCAGTTAGTTATACTTTTTTTTATAACTATATAAACAAATATAACAAGCGTGCGATACAAAGCATCAACCTACGGAAAAACGAATTGATTGACTATTGAGTGCAACCCCGTAACTAGATAGACTATGGGTAGTTCAGGTGCGCTTAAAGTCTTATATAACGCATGCCTTTTTTATTTTAATCAGCCACCGACAAACGTTTGACTTTGACTGTGAAAAGCTCCAAACGGTAGTTTAGAGGAAATAAGAAAGGCGATGATTTGGAATTCAATAGTCTACAAGCCCGCCCCTGAGAGCGAAGTTGGAAGAATATCTGTTGCCGTATCCGATGATGCTAGCGCAGTCAGAAGAATGGGTCAAGTGGGAATTGATTCGTTTAAGTTTCCGAAGTCAGTTCGCCGGTTTTAGCACCTTCGCTGTAGAAGCACCTCTTTCCGACGCTAAGCGCAAAAGTCACTCGAAGGTCTGCACTCGAGTGAAACGAGAAGGAGTAGTGGGACCAACCATCACTACCATAGGGCTCGAGTGGTAAATCCTGCCACCTCAGACTCCTATTTCCCCTCACGTGTCAACAAGCAAGTTGGGTGCTCTCCCTTAACGTGGTAGGCCTCTGTTGCAGGTCTTGACGTTGGCTGATTAAAAAAGGCATCCTCGTCGCAGCAAAGCAAAGCCCGTCTTTCTTAGTTTAGTCAAAAACGAGACTTTCACAGGTCCGATAGGTCTTTCTACTATACTAGTAGGGTGGTTACCTTCAAATGCGTTAATTTGCCTTTTTAGACCTTCTTTGTCAACAAGAGCCAAAAACTTGGTCTTCAATCCCTGCTAGCGAGCATCCCTCTTTGCTTTCTTTGAAGCGTGCATTGGTCACATAGATGACTTCGTTAAGGAAAGCTGCTTGAAAAGTGCTCATCTCTTTGCTCTCCTCCTTCTGCTAATGCGAATATCCCGTTCTTGGTTCTTAAAGATATGTCTCCTGCCCCTGTTATGTTAGCGTCTATAATCTTGGTTGGAGCTCTCTTCGGGAAAGAGTCTAACCGCCCATTTCTTCTTCAATTTCACAAAGAAGATTTGAGTGGTTTCAGCCCCTTCTACTAGAATGTTAGGCGAGGTGCCTTCTGCCCTCTTCGATTTAGCAAGCAACTGAGTGGCTTTCGCTCCTTGGTCTATTGTCTATCGATGTCCTGCCCCACCTCTCTTTAGTGCTTGAGTTAGTTGATAGAGACCTGTACTGTAGGAATAGGCCACTTCTTGGCAAGTTCGGAAGCTTTGGTGAGGGGGGAACTAATGCTAATGGTCTCGGATATGGCTCAGAGTACTGCCTCGCTTAGTCCAGCTGAGCTCTACTATTAACTAATGAGACTTACATAGAGTACAAGTACCAAATACAGAAAAAAAGAGTGTATGCGAGTAAGTGCGAAAGCTTTTGCATCTTCTTTTCCGTCTACTAATTTGAGCTCTTCCTGTCGATCAGTGCGCCTCCAAAATTCACATACAGAGAAAGCTGATGTGCCCTTTTTAGCGCAGTTGCAATATCAATATATAGCGTAGTTGCAAGGCTTTCTTTCGTGAGCTAGCCTTGTTTGCTTCCTCTTTTCCTCTCTGTTTCGGATGTCCATCCAATCTCTGATTCCAGTCCAAAACTTTCTGGAATATAGCTCCTGTTGCTCTTCTCTGGCTAGGATGTCACTTATATGGCTATCTTTTCTTAAGCCTCAGGGTAATCTCATTAATGGACTAAGGCCTGTAAAAGAAGTCTCGATTATAAGACCTAATCCGGCTTTCCGTGCGATATCTCCTTGCTAAAGGCCTATCTCTCATCTTGAAGGCTGGTTGAATGGATCATAGAAGGTGCAAGATGTGCTTCCATTCCTTTACCTATTTCTGTGCTTATTTACCAATCTGTGCTTGTTTAGCAGCGGGCTTCTGTCATTCTCATTGTAATATTAAGTGTTGGAATAAGAAATGATGTAGTTGTAAGATCCTCCTTCTCCTCCCTCTGCTTGGGAATCAGTGTCGGGTACATGGAAGGGTCAGATTGAGAAAGAGAGGGTACGTAGAGGGGTCAGAAGTAGCGACGAGTTAATCAAAAGTAGCAAGTTTGTTCCGTAGGCTTTCGTGAATGGGGCTCATGGCTTTCGAAGTCGAAATCACCGCTCTGATAGTTGAATTTTTTGTTCTTTCTCAAAGGGATCGTATTGACCCTCTTCTGAGACTATGGGAGAAGACTGGGTAGAAGAAGCTTTTAGCCCCTGCTTGTTCAGTGCTATTTCCCGGTCGTCCAATGGTCTTTAGTCGTTATTAAGCCTGGTATGCCTCCGCCCTGTGTCCACAATTCCAGAACTTCAATCCAGGATCATGCCTTGGGCTTAGTTCACATGTTCCTGCTTAGTTCGCATTCCGGGTATGTGGCAAGCAAGAAAAACGTATTCGCCATAGTTACGATATCCTTTGCTGATAGTACTACTAGCTCTTGACTTAAGGGGCAGTAAGTAGCTCACCAATTTCGGGTGTATGCGTCCCGTAGTCTAACGGGTACTCATGTCTTCTATAGCAGTATGGTATATGTAATGTTGTTGGTTCCAGGTTGCTTAGGACTGTCAGGTTGCTAGTCCTTCGATGGAGGGGTTTGGTTTCTCAAAAAGGAATTTTCCTTCCATGAAATTAGATGCATTTTTTTTAGTATCCGTTGAGTCGGGCGCTTGGGAAGACTGCCCTGTCGGGTTGGAAAACCAACATCGGACCGGGATGTTGTTCCCTCCTTGTCTGAAAAGATTCGGGAAGAATATTGTAAGTTCGCTCTACACTGTCCCGGAAGGACATAGGCTCGGCACATTTCGTAGCTATCATCGTCGCGTCCGTCAAATTCAGGCGTTGGTACATTCTACTGGGTGTTTTCGGTACACGGCCTTGCGTTGTCGTCAGCCGTACGCCGTTGAGCAGCAGTCTTTAGAAGCATGTCATCTATGAATGATGAAACTAGAGATGGAATAAAACCTAGCTTTTCGTCACGCGAATTAGCCGCCAGTCTTTGAGGTCGCCTTCCTTGCTTGACAGTATAGCCTGCGGGTGAAATACTAGATGTCGTATTGTACATGGGATGATAATTGTGAGGCCATTGAATGAGAAATCACGACCTTAAACACTTGCCTGTAGCTATAGTGTCAACTTGACGCGCTGAACGACTATGATCAGAATCCTTTCGGGGGCCCCGTTTCCCATTGGTGCGCTGGAGACGGTTCTTTCTCTATCTTCGGCTTCCTCTCGCAAGCGTTTGGATTCACCATCCTAACGAGCTCTTTTTTGCGCTTTTTTATTTAAGTAGCTAGTCTAGTAAAGCATTAGATGGTTCCCCAAGGCCCCCAGAGGTATCCCCATCCCAATATTTAGGGATTCCCCAACCATTGGGTAAGGTAAGCAGGCAGTCTAGGAACATGAAAGAGAGGCTCAACTCACAGGGACTAGATAGGGAACTCGTCATCTTAGGGAAAGCCCCACCTCCACAAGCCTAAACTCGTGTGGATGTCTCCCCAACCTTGGATGAAGCTCTCCTCTCCACGTGTGATCCACGAGACCTCCCATCTCATCCTATCAGCACGCATTCCATCAAGAGAAAAGATTCCAAGATTCAAGAAGTAGAATCAAGATATTGATAATCATATTACTCACCTGTCTTTATTGTTTGTACCTTTTCTTTAAGGATTTTTTAAAAAAGATTAACACCTAACTCATTGTACTGGTTACTGCTATAGCTAGTGCTAGTGCTGTACTGACTTACTGTACTGGTGTATTGCTAGTGGACTTACAGAGCTGTAAAGAGTACTATCTTGACTGGGAAAAAGCAAGCGTCTGGTCAGATCAATCAAGAGATAGTGGTTTGGCCAAACATCTTTTTCCTAAGCAAGGACGGACGAGTGAGGATTGGCCGAGGGGAGTTCCATCATGTAGCTGGGTACAAATAAGCCAGTAAAAAAAAGACACGTAGAAGCTAGTGAAAGAGGAGTAGGCAGAGGACGACGAAGCCAGTGGGGTACGTAAACGAGGTACGTAGTCGCTATAGCTTGACTATTGGACAGATCACATGGTTTTGTACTGGTCAGCTTTGAGCTGTCGAGTAAGGATTGGCTGAGGGGAGTTCCATCATGTAGCTGGGTACAAATAAGCCAGTAAAAGAAAAGTAGAAGCCAGTGAAAGAGGAGTAGGCAGGGTACGACGAAGCCCTAGGGGTGATACATGGTTGTACTGGTCAGCTTTGGGCTGGAGATTGACGATTGACTGAGCGTGCTTTGGCAGCTCGTGGTGGAGTACTCTCTGACGGATTCGCTCTATTATTGCGTCCTATTCTTGAGGGAGTGATCGGGATTAAGCCGCGTGGCGATACCCGCGATAAAGAAAGGACTATTTTATTCGCTTTTTGGGGTGGGCCTCTCGTACTCCAATCCGTACGGGGATAATTTTTCAGCGCACTCAAATAGAGTGGATCTGGTTCCATATTCATGAAAAGCCAGGGTTGAAATGATCCTTGTTAGGGAACCAAGACAAGAATTCTTACTAATAATAAGAAAAGAAAGGGTTAGGGGCCTCCAAGGCCTATAAATAGAAGCTTCTTTCTCTATTTGGCAAAGCAAAGGGAGACGGGGAGGAACTTAGAAGTCGGCAAAAAAAGCTTTGAGTGTAGCCATGGATCTTTTTACAAGACTGGCGCAGATTACGCAAGAAATCTCTCAAGTGGAAGAGGAGAAGGTCGAATTGGAGCAAAGGCTGGGTCTGTTCTGGGAGCATCCGCCTGCTCTCGATCCGGAGACCGTAGGAAGAATGATGCAATTGATCCGGGACCGCATTCGCGGTCTGAAAGACAGGAAGAGGGCCCTCCTCGAAGAACAGCGGGAGCTCATTGTGCAGCAGACTGCCGCTCTCCGTAACAACCGGGGGGACTAGAAGACTCCGTCGACTCTTTCTAGAAGATTTAAATAAATAAGTAGTCCGTCGACGCAAAGTAGTGTGTTTTAATGCATGCCTTTCTTTGTCTTTGTTTGGTTTTATTTGTTGTGTTTGCATGTATGGGCCAAAACCTAGTCTAAAGTGTTCAATGCTTATGTTAACTTAATATGTTGTTAGTTAACTTTGTAATGTTATGTTTAGTTGTGTGGCTGAAACTTGTCCATGTGTAAGCTTCCTATTGGATGTACTCCCATGTATAAAAACTTGTTTGTAGTGCTGGAATGAAGAAGAAGAAAAATCTGCTCTGTTCTAGTTCAATTTCTTCCCTTGTAGCTCAAAGCACTGTAAGAGTAAAGGAGCTCTCTTGCTCTTCATTCAAAAATATCGTAGGTGATCTGAGAAACTCATAATGTCCCCAGCTGCCAAGTAAGCATTCGATACCAATGAATCCTCTTGCGCAGCCACATCTATGAGACAAGAAGGCTCAGGTTGTTCAGCCTATTCGAGAGTCCCAACCGAAGGGATGGGCAGTAGAAAAGAAAGCTGCTGTTTAGGTTGAACGTGGAAAGTGCAAGTGGTGACTGCACGCCACAGCTCATATCGACCGACGCGGCTCCATACTGGGATACAAGGTATGCCATTAGTATGCGAATTGACGAGTGTGAAGTTAATTGATGCTTAACACTACTCTTTTCGTTACTGTATGACATACTACTACCAGGTGGTGAGCAGAGGGAGAAGAGCCCTCGTGAGCGGTACGTAGATTCCGTAGCGGTACGTTGATTCTGGAATGGAAATAGAGTAGAGTAGAGGGGGATAGGCTTTGTCTAAAACTTTTACTTAGCGTTGACACAGAGAGGAGTAGTGCTCTAATTAGAAAGAATAACACAGAGAGGAGTGAGTAGCTAGAATGAGCACAGAGAGGAGTAGCTGCCTACCGTGCTAGAAGAAGGTGTAAACCGTAGGGGTAGGGTGCACAAGAGAAGGCGGTTCTAATCTGAGTCTTACCACTGGGACTTTCTGTAGTTGCATGGTTAACGCTTGCTGGGACTTTCTGTCTGTGGTTGTAAACCTCTTTAGTAGCTCTTGTTAGCTGAGGGTAGGAGCTCTTAGCTCCATTTCTTCTCTGCCCAAGGTCTTGTTAAAGCTTCCTGAATGCCCAAGCTTGTAGTCTATGTCTTATGCCGAGATAGAAGGCAGGTGCTTCTACCTATACCTATCCGAGCTGGAGTTCTTCCTTTGTTTGCTTTCCCACTCCTCCCCTCTTGCTTCCCGAGAAGGAGATTCCCACGGGGACTCAGAGAGAGGAAGTCAATCTTGCTTCTAGCTCCTATGGGACTCAGAGAGAGGAAGTCAATCTTGCTTCTAGCTCCTATCTTGCTAGCGTTAACAGCTTGAGTGTCCGCTTCTAGCTCAAAGAAGAAGGCATTCGAACTCGGATGAGGAGTAGTTTCAAATAGAAGTCAAGTAAACTGAAAAAAGTTAGCCCAGGGGCACCTTTGAAACTAGTGAAAATCGAACTAACAATCAACTAGGCAATCCAGCTGACAGCGAGTGAGGGAACCCTAGGTGAAAAAGTCGAGGGGATTCCTTTCTTCAATGCATTCCACCGGGGCGGTTGGGGTATCCTCTTTGTAAGATAGGCTCATTCAAGCTCAAGCCAACGTGGAACGACAAAGAACGCGAAAGAGCTTTCTTTAGAATTAGAATAAGGGCACGCTAAGACATTCCTTTTCGTGCTTTCGACCTGCCCCCCCAAAAAAAAGTAACCCTAGGGCAATTAGCTCAGTCCTTTATGCCCTATTGTTGATGGCGAAGTCAATTCAATGCTTCCTGTACCATCAGTGAAAGAAGCATCCCTTTTACAATGGTGACCTGAGGTAATGGAATTCAAAGCAAGCAGGGCTATTGCGACTTTCAGAAAGAGAAAAACCGTCGTATTCTATTTCTTTTTGCCTTGCCTCGAGGGCTTACGGGTCCGTGGGCACAGTTGAACAAGACGCGTATTCATATACTCCACCTGAAGAAGAGGTTGAAAAAGGCCAGACCATAAATAAATAAGTAAGAAATAAGAATAGAAAGAATCATAGCCAGAAGAAAAAATTAAGTCTTTTGTAACAAACAAAAGACAGAGATATAGTCCTATCCAAGGGATCAAAGCCGTTGGGATTAGATTAGCAGACTATGGATGGGTCAAGACGTCGAGAAAAGTCTCTGTCATCTGGCTCCTTCCACGCAAGACGACTAGGATCAAATGGTTTACAATAATGCTAAAAAAGAAGAAGATCGAGACTATTCTTTTTGAGACAAAAGGCTTGAGGTCAGCGTCGAGGGAGAGTACACCAACTAGTTGGCTATGTAAAAAGAGAGTGGGCTAAAGGGGCATTTTCTGACCTAGAATCACGAAGATGTCAACTTTGCGCTATGCCATACGATCTCAGGATTGCTTCGATTCCTTGATGCTATGTGGGAGAACTCAACCAAGCAATCGGTGGTTCATCAGAGGATGAAATTTTTGAGAGAAAGCAAGGAGAGTGGGAAAGCTAACCTACTACCCTTCCGTTTGCTGAATCTGACCTTCGTCCAAGAGTTCGGCTTCTACGCGAGGAATGTGCTTTCTGACATCGAGTTTCAGCTATGCCAAGAGATTACTACTTTGATACGGTCGGTTCCATTGGTCATTTTTCAGGAGAAGTCCCGAAACTGAACTAGTCAATTGATAGGATCATTGCTAACCCATTGGCTTTTCATCGAGATCGGATAGCGCATAAGAGGGCATTTTCTGAATGAGAATCTTCTCTTTCTACACTGACGACATATCCTGCCTCTTCCTTCCTTGCCCGCCTCAGAATATTCCTTCCTTTTCGACTGGTGGGACGAAGTCGCATTGATTGAATCGGTTCTGGTCTTCGCTGAAAAAGTGAGGCTTTACTTGACGAGTAGACCTTAGTTACCCGCTTATTGGGACCTGCAAGAAGCTGACTTTCTTTGCTTTCACAGTAGTTGGAAAAAGAAAAAGTCAAAGCAGCAGACCAGTAGTTCCATTATCCACCTTTATAGAAATTTTTGAAGAAGGTTCCGTTTAACACTTCTTGGCCAAGCAGGAAGAGCAGGAAATAAGTGCTTTGTCGGTTGAAGGTGCTCTCTTCTCTACTCCTAGACATAGGATAGAGGCTCACTCTGAATCCATAGTATCCTCTGCATCTTATGCATCTTCTGTCTTGTCTCTTGGTTTCAGGGAGCCTGTGAGCAAGAGTTCTCCCCCGAAAGTTGCTTTCTTTCTAGGAGGAAAGTGGGCTTCATTCAATGGAATGCTTTGTTGGTTCAGCTCAAGGGGTCAGGTTTTTCGGTTTAGTGTGGAGGGGGGCGCTCTTTGTTGACCTTTCAGGGGATATGTTAGAATTGAAGCTGGCAATACGTGCTTGAGTCGACGATCAATCCGCCGTTCCATCCTTCTATAGATGGTGATCAGACTTGTTAAGATCTAGAATCATCTGTGAATCCCCACTTTGATTGACCTTGACCGGTCATTGCTGGAAAATAGGGCCCTAGCCTCGTCGGCCCTCCAATTCTCAACCCCGACCTAGACAAGTGGTTTTAGAACCCACATTTTGAAAAGTTCTGTTAGGTTCTTAGTAGCAATCGGTATGCAAACCGTTTTTCTTATTCTATCTTTTTCTCCCGTCACTTATCCCCTCTTCCCCCAAACAAGAATGTGAAAATTCGTTCAAACAACTCCACGATAGCAATTTTTGCAGTAAAGTCCACCAAAGCATTAAGGTCACCTCCCCGCTTGCATGAAAGTCTTGGAGTCCGGTGACACCTAAAAAAAAAAAAAAGAAGAAGAGATGCTTCGTCTCCAAAATGAAAAGCATAAATTCCTCTGGAAACTTAGAGAGCGGGAGTTTATGTGTCAACAGTTTCAACAAAGTAGAATACACAGGAATAAAGAAAACCCCAGTATTCAGGAGAAGAAAGTGGATAGCTTGAACTGCACTTTTATTTAATAGAAATAGAGGCTGGAGTATAATACATAACAGGCAAGAAGGTCTTCTCCACTACAATCCTCTTTATCACAAGACATAAAATAGATAGCTGTAGCTCCGGGCTATCAGAAGAGCCTTCTGTTCCGCTGTGAAAAAGGGGATGTAATATACAGCAGCAAGAGCAAGAAAAAGAAAAGGAAGCCTTTTCTTCTTTTACTTCACTTCGCTTTTCGTCTCCTTGATAGCTGGAAGTTCTCCAAAAGTATGAAAAGCTGGAGGACTTTGTACCATCCATTCCAGTGTGGTTGGATTCTGTTCAAGAGCCCAAGGACTTGGAGCACATCTTTTGTTATTTCCACTGCTTGAAGTGATTGTTACGACCACGAAGAAACGACGAATCCCAACTACGGATATATAAGAGCCAAAACTGCTAAGGGCATTCCATCCAGCGTAAGCATCTGGATAATCTGGAATGCGACGTGGCATACCCGAAAGCCCTAAGAAATGCATGGGAAAGAAGGTCGGATTAACCCCGAAAAAAGTGATCCAAAAATGGATTTGACCTAAAGTTTCAGGGTATGTCCGACCAAAGATTTTACCCACCCAATAGTGAAATCCTGCAAATAAAGCAAAAACGGCTCCCATAGAAAGTACATAATGGAAATGTGCAACCACATAATAAGTATCATGTAGAGCAATGTCTAGCCCAGAATTTGCCGGGACTATTCCAGTGAGTCCTCCTATGGTGAACAAAAAGATGAACCCTACAGCAAATAACATGGGTGTTTTGTATTGTATCGAACCCCCCCACATGGTAGCGATCCAACTAAAGATTTTGATTCCAGTGGGGACAGCTATGATCATGGTAGCTGCGGTGAAGTAGGCACGGGTATCAACGTCTAAGCCCACAGTAAACATATGATGAGCCCAAACAAGAAATCCAAGAACACCTATACTGATCATGGCATAAACCATGCCTAGATACCCGAAAACCGGTTTTCCCGAAAAAGTCGAAACGATATGACTTATGATACCGGATCCCGGCAGAATGAGAATATAAACTTCAGGGTGCTTCTCTCTTCTACTAATATAAGCGGATGAATAGAAGAAAGGTGGACTATATCATCAACTTATTCCATTTGTCTAGGAAAGCTAGCCATGCTTTATGGTGAATACTGTCAGGTTTAAATGCTTTGAGATCGTAAAGACTGTAATATTCCTCAATAAGGAAGAATCGTCGTGATTTATGACTTCGGAAAGTACTTGATTTAAAGTAATCTAGCATCATGATAACATCTTTTCGACTTTGTACAGACCATTGATAGTAACCATTTTGACTACTATCAAAGTAGATATTTCCTCCAAATACTACCTTATAAGACTCCACATCTTGTAGAAGTTTATTAGTTACTCGAATACTTAGTTGAGGTAGTTGATGCTTCATAGCGATACCAATGGTACCATCAGCATCAAAGAATCCTGCAAACCAATTTGATTGAGCATCTAGTGTAATAGGTAGAATTACAGGGATATCATGTACTTGACAGACACGATGTAGTTGAAGTAGTCGTGCTGAATGTCGAATATGACCATTAATACAATTCATTAGTTTAATCATACCAAGTTGATTATGTAGTCGATAACGATAAGCTTTAGCACCTGATCGCATTTTAATACTTCCACCAAGCATATGTTGGATATATCGTAGTAGTGGTAGATCTTCAAGTCCCATAGTAATTTCAAGAGAAGTATATCCTTGTTTACTAACTTGAAGAGTTCCATCACCATCGATAATTCCAGCTAGCCACTCACAGAAGGATTTAGGATAAGTTGTTGCGCGTGTAGTCTCTGAGGTTCCTACTAGACTGCTTTTATGTCGTTGGTTACCTGCTGATTGTGTCTTAGATACTCCATTTTTACTAGATCGGGGTTTTACTAGAAAACCACTTATGAACATAGTAGGAGTACCATTAAGCAGACAGTCCCAGCATATAGCGCAATGCGTATTCAGATTTTCATCTGAAAAGGGCCATTTAAAACCGAAGAACCAAAAGAGATGCTGGTATAATATGGGGTCTCCCCCTCCAGCGGGATCAAAAAAGGTTGTATTAAAGTTTCGATCGGTTAATAACATGGTAATTGCCCCTGCCAGTACCGGAAGTGATAATAAAAGTGGGAATGCTGTCACTAGAACGGACCACACAAATAGGGGTGATCTATGCATAGTCATTCCAGGTCCACGCATGTTGGAGATAGTTGTTATAAAATTGATAGAACTTAAAATGGATGAAACACCAGATAGATGAAGACTAGAAATTGCTGAATCAACTGCTCCTCCAGAATGGCTGGTAATACCACTTAAGGGCGGATAGACCGTCCACCCAGTGCCGCTACCCACTTCCACTAAGGCTGAGCTTAATAGGAGTAAGAGACTTGGTGGCAACAACCAGAATGAAATATTATTTAATCGTGGAAATGCCATGTCAGGTGCACCTATCAGAATCGGAACAGACCAATTACCAGATCCACCTATCATCGCCGGCATAACCATAAAAAAGATCATTAAAAAAGCGTGAGCCGTTATTAAAACATTATAAAGTTGATAATTCCCACCAAGAATTTGATCGCCGGGTCGTGCTAATTCCATACGAATCAGTACTGAGAAGCATGTGCCCATCACTCCAGCAATGGCACCGAAGATGAAATAGAGAGTCCCTATATCCTTGTGGTTAGTGGAGAACAGCCATCGGACCAGATTTGTCGTAAAATTGAGATTATTTCGTTTCCTTCCTTATCAGAGAGGGGCCCGGGGGCTTCTTTATTGAAAAAGGGGGAGTGAGGGGGTAAGGAAGAATGGAAAGGGGGGTCCGGAAAGCCCTCACTTTTTTGATGGGACATTTGGATCCCCTTTTCCTCTCACCCCCCCCGTTCTGGTTCAGGAAAGGGTCAACGCAAGGATCTTACTTCAAAGCAATCTCTGGAGTTTTCCCTTATCCGAACGGGTCTTGCAATAAAATAGGATTTCATATTGAGCTCCAAATATACGCTATTGAGATAGGATGGCTCCTACTAGCTCTCCCCCCCTAAGAACCGCACGTGCGAGTTCCCCCGCATACGGCTCAAGTGGCGGCGAAGGCCCTTTCCTTCGCGCTTGGTAAGCGCTTCGCTGTAGCCAAGCTTACTGCTAGCCTATCGGCTAGAGCCAAGCTTCGACCGCGACTGCTCGTCGCTTCTGGCCGCCTTATTCCGTCACCCGAGATCCAAGTCAGCACCGGAAAAGATCTCTTTCTTCCTCGCGGCCGGGCCGGCTTGGAAGAAAGCTACCTGTCGCCTATCTCACCCCCTTTCTCTAATAATAAGGTAAGCTGTAAAAGCTCCTTCCGGGTGAGCCTTCGCTTTTTGGATCATCTTCTGCCCAATGCGGTACCCTCCCGTTTTTTGGTTCCCATTGGGTTTACCTTGTTTACAGGTCGACCCAATGGCAGCAAGAAAAGGCGATCTTGTGCTATACTCCGGTGATCTCTTTCCTACCGCTACCGAGGCACGCAAACTCCCATCGTGTCCCAGATCACATTCCGTGTATCGAAAAGGGAAGCCTACTCATCCATCAGCTCTTCTCGTAGATTGGTGTGGTTTTACGAAGCGTCTAAGCACAGTTCACTCGCGTTGATCAATCAAGAGCTTTGCCGCCACTCCTTAAGGTTACCTGTTGTATCATACACTTCTTGCATTGTTTCCCACGCTTCATACCCCCCTCTTTCTTATTAAGGTAAGGTAAAGGGCCAGGCATGGTGGGGTAGGAGCATCCTGTCGGCAATCTTTCTTTTTGGCTTGACCAAGAAGTCTTATGTCCTCCGAGTCGCACGGCGTTTTAACCGAAAGAACTTCTTGCGCAATTCATGCCTTTCTGTTTTTATGACCAGAATTTTTTTCTTGATTTCCATTTCAAATTGTTCTCTGGACTTTTTATCAATATGAGGTGATCGTAACACAGTATATAAGACTCGTGATTCAGGCAATCCAATCTTCCGTGTGTAAGGCGGAAGCCCCCAGTTTTCAAAAAATGGGTGATCAAAAGATCGAATCACTATGCCTATCTTGGTGGTCGTTACTTTTGGTGGTCTTTCTTTTTAGCTGACTCCTCTTCCTGTTCTATTAATCAGAAGCATCCAGCAGCGCCACGCCGGTTTAGAATTCGATTCTAACTTACCTGAACCCCATCTCTTTTTAGAAACCTATCTGATTTTACGTTCTAAAAGGAGATCTGAGTTCAGTATTG
>CATIWF010029458.1:0-11907 GCA_949630135.1 Balakata baccata
GGCCTCATTCTTCGACTGCCAGATTGATGGGTATCAAGACACATTGTACACACAAGCTCACAGGCAATTCTACTCAAACTGCACAATCTCAGGCACCATTGATTTCATCTTCGGCGACGCCTCTGTGGTGATTCAGAACTCTGTCATCGTAGTCAGGCTGCCATTGCCCAACCAATTGAACACAGTGACTGCACATGGAAGAGCAGACAAGCACGAGACAACCGCAGTTGTCCTTCAAAACTGCAAGGTTATAGCTGAAGACAAGCTATTCCCTAACAGGACCGCCATCAAGTCATATTTAGGCAGGCCATGGAAGGCATATTCCAGGGCAATTGTCATGCAATCAGAAATCACCGATGTGATCCAACCTGAAGGGTGGTTGCCGTGGGTAGGAGATTTATACCTCGACACTTTGGACTTCGCCGAGTATGCCAACACCGGCAGTGGTGCTGCAACCGACAAGAGGGTGAAATGGAAGGGCTTCCATGTCATCACTGACAAGAAGCAAGCTGAACAATACACCGTTGAAACCTTGATCCAAGGAAGCGAATGGCTGAATAACACAGGCGAAACCTTCACCGCTGGACTCACCCAGTAATTATATATATACATATATAATTAAGCTGTTTGTTCATTTGTTTTATTTTGTATCGATTTAATAGGTAATACTGAGTATTGTTTTCTTGAGGGACCTTCAAATTCCTTTGGCTCCACAATTTTTTCATTTTTGCCCCTAATTACTATATATTATCCACATTTGTTATTTTAATTATGTGTTATTTATTTGTAATGTCTAGTGCTGCTGTGGTTTAATGGAAATGGTAAAACGACAAAAATAAATCCAAAAGTATAACTGGATAATCTTTTGATTCAAGTTTCTCCTCCCAAAAAAAAAGAAGAAGAAAAGTTGGAATAAATCAAACTCACAATCACAATCAGTATTTGCCGCATTACCTTGTATTACACATGATTTTGATGGATCCCATATCAGCAATTTACATTAGATTCAAGAAGTACATCGACTTTGTGAATCAGCAACTTTTTATACAGAATCAACGTCCGACTCATCTTGCCCTTCTCTATAAAGTTCAAAATCTTCAGGACTCCATCTGCAAATTAAGTGAAGTTGGAAAGTAGCCATCTTTATCCCCAATAATCGCTGCATAAAATTAAGTGGAGTCACATCACATCAGTCTGTAAATGCGAATAATTTATATTATAGATAAATTAAACAAATAAAAGTAGCAAGGGTAATTCACACAAAAAGGGTAACTACTAATAACATTAGCAGCCACAGCAATATCAACAAGCATTCAATATCTGTCAGTCACAATAACTTAATTCCCAGTTCAGATTAAGCTCAGACAGACATGGAATCTGGCAATCAAGTGCATTTGATCACAAAGTTTGATGGCAAATAGACAGATCTAGACTACAGCCAAAGTATACAACAAAAACTACACCAAGCTTTTAACATGTAAAGAAACAAGAACTGAATGAAATCGATTATTTCATTGATAGTAGAAAGCCCTATATATACAACTCTATGAATATAAAATAGGAAACAAATATATAAAGAATAGAAAACAATACTAACTAAGAAATAAATCTCTACCTATCCCTAATTACCTAAATCATAATAATTAAGAATATTATTCAAATATCTCTCAACATAACATAAAATATTTAGTATTCATTATTCAATAAAAGATGCCATAATGGAAGTTAATGTATTAAACGAAATTGACGATCTAACAATTGGGTTCGAAACAGTGATAGGTGCCATTAAGAAGCATGCAACCGATTTTCTAAAAAGCATAATAAAGCGTAAATGGCCTGGATTGATAATCATCCTCATCAAAGGCAAAAAAATTAACTAGTTTTACTATCAAGTTAAAAAAACCAGGTCTGATTTCATTGAAAGAATCAGTTGAAGAAGCAAATTTGAATAAAAAAGTTAAGGGCTTACAAGATAAGATATCAAATGGGACAATACCTATTTGCAGCCAAATTCTAACAGCCACCTGATTACCCAAGAGAGGGAAAGGGGAAAACGAACCATGGAAAAGAGGAAGATGATGACAATGATGATGAAGGAGAAAAAAGTTAAAAATTAAAAAAAAAAATGAATTTACCAATATGCGAGCTGACTCAGGTGACAAATGCTTTCCCTCTTCACAGACAACAAAGTCTGACACTAGCTCCACAACACCTGCATGGCAAAAATATTTTTTTTTATGGATAAAAACTTTACACGGCAAATGCAAACTTCCATGCAACTAAAGTTAAATAGAAGAAAGCAATTTCATACCCTTGTTCAACCGAACAGGCATCCCTTGCTTGCGCAGAAAGGGCTCCATCTCATGAGTAAATTGCTCCAAAGGACCTTCCTTAAGTTCTACCTAACAAATTCAAACACAAAATCAGAAGTCAGAACATGCACATAGCAATCATATATTGCAAATTGTATTGTTACACCAAACTCAACAAGTATAACAAAAGAAAGTGATGTCACATCATCATTTATTTTGAAAAATAAAATTTTGCTTGAAAATTTTTCTCTTTGGCCAATAAAAGAGTAATACATGTACTTCAATATGCAGTTATTTCATTAAAGCCAGAGAAAACACTTTAGACAAGATTTTCCAGCACCGTTTCTGTTGTAATGCTTCCCGTCCTGGCAAAGTCATATTCTTCAAATTCATTAAATATCCTGCAAAATATCAAGAAAAAAAAATAAATCAAAGTTGTATTTTACTCCAAAAACATAGTTAAAGTGTGAGCAATGTTTCACAAATCCATAAGAAGGATTTTAGATTTTCAAAACACGTTTGCTTGTATTATATTTCTGAACATTAAGAATCTCCAAGCCCTCTGTAATTGGCATTTCCAAAATTCAGGAGTCTCGCCTAAGTCTCCTTCATAGACTTAGAAGCTTAACTTCTGTACTCACTACTCACAACTCATTATACGCATACACCTTAGCTAATCTTCCAAGCAATATTAAGTTCTTCTTTTCTTTCTCAGGGCATTCTGTAAATAGAAGTTATTGCCGTTTTGACAAACCCACATATTTTTCCAAAAAAAGAAACGACATGGTCTCCATTTACAAACAGCTATGGAATAAGAACCACTACATCATAGATAAACAGGGTTACCTTTCAACTTCTTCTTTTGGCAAGTCAGTAAAAAAAATTCCAGCATCTCCCCTCAGGAGCTAAGAGAAAAATATATACCAAAGTTAAGCAATATAAAAAAAGAATAAACTTCTATAAAGGCCAAAAATTGAACAAAAAAGAAGTCATTGGTTGCAGAAAAGAACAATCTCACCTTAGAGACTTTGTGAATACCTGGCCTGATTTCATCAGCAACAGACCGGCCTAAAGATACCTGCATTACTTTGTTTGATCCGAGGAAGAACCTTAAAAATTTGAAATAATAATTTGTGAGCCATTCATGGTCAGTTATGACATTAAATTTTGACACGAGATGCGTCTTAATAAGACACTAAAAAAGAGATAGGTGCTTTGAGTTTCCCCAACAGATGTTTGCACTCAAATAAAAAAATTTAAAATTAAAAAAAAAATCAACTTTTAGAAAAAATGTTCACCATGCTATCAAGATCTATTATAACTGTAATTGAACCAAAAACCAGAATGTTCAACTAAAAAATTCTTCAAATCAAAGGAGTGCAATTTAAGTCGCATCCAACCTTTTGGTCAATTTGGAGACCAAATAGCAGATATCACAAAACCCGCCCCAAAACATACTATTAGGAATCTGGATTCAAATTAAATTACTTGTTCATCAAAATTTTAAGAAGCCAATTTTTCTATTTGTAATGACCATATCTATATAATCTCAATTAGGCAAGAAATATCGAACACTATTATAAACTCTCAGGAACTGCATAGTTAGTTCTGAACAAATAACACCAACCTGCTTGTGGATTTCAGCTGCTCTCTGAACTCTTTAAACTTAAGATTTCGCATGTTCTCAAAACTGAACACATAAACCGAATTGAATGTTTCTGCCGCCTCCCTTATCGAATTAACTATCGATTCCTTATGTTTTCTTCCCTTCTTCTTCGTTTTCGTTAATGTAACTGCGAATTTTACATAAAAAAATCCACCATTGATAAACAAAAGCAAATTCCAGCACCACGAAGGCATATAAAATTAAAGAAGGAGAAGGGGAAAAAAAAAAAAGCAGACCTGTTCTGTTACGCTTGGACTTCGGCATGATTTCTATTTAAATTGAAGCGGAAGAACAAAAAAAGGCGGCTCTTTCGGTTCTCGTTTACAATAAGCGAATGTATAGAGACCTCCTGCGAGGTTTTTGAATTTAGGGTTTTGTCGTTCGCATATAAACGTCTCGATGAAAGGGATGAGCAGAAGTGGGCCGAGATGGGCCTATCTTTAGCTGAATATAGGGGGGCCTGACTGGGCTTGGAATGTTTGTAAAACTTTGGAAATTTTATCGAGCAAATAACATTTTTAGTCCCCCAATTATTACTTTTTTATTGTATAGTCCCCAAATTTTCATTTTATCCCGCACCTAGTTAGTGACTAGCCGATGTTTGTTAGGTATTTATTTCATGCTAAGGACTTGATTGGAAAAAAAAATGATAGTTCACATATCAAATATAATTGTGCTAAGTTTCCTACTACTAATTAATTCAATTATATAATAAGATGACATTTAATTATTTTATTTTTATTTATTTTTATTGATTAATATTAATACAATATGTATATTTTTTATTATTTAATTTATATTAGTTTATGAATTAAGTCGTAAAAATTTCCAACTTTTCCTTTAAAGCTTCACTTTCCTTATATTAATTAACAAAAAATGATCCGGTGCTTAACGGACGTTCGGCAGTTAAAGAAAGCATAAGAGCACAAACACTAACTAATCCTCTCTTCTCCATCAACCTCACCATCAACTATGAAGTCCAGTCCACTATCTTCCTCACCATATTTACATGAACCTCAGATTTGACCGGAAACCTCCTCTCCGGCCCCCTCCGCCTCACACTTTTCCTCAGTGACCACCATGTCCACAGCTCCATATTTACTGTCCTCTCTAGTACCCTAATCCCCCATTCCCATTTTGGATTCCATTGTTAAACCTAAAGGAAATAAACGTTGATAATTAACCAATGGTTGTGTTTTTTCTCAGTCATGACTTATGGTGAAGGGTTGACATTATCTATAGCTAAAAGAAACAACTCTTCATAAACTATAAATAAAAGGAATTTGTAATCAAGAAAATCACTTTTCTTTTACTTTTATTCTTTGTGTGATATCCAGTCTAATAACAACGTTCATCACATCCTCCATATTTTGTATCTACCATAACCAATAATGGTATAAACTACGACACTCCAATCTTCCACCATTAACAATCACCTTTGACCCTACTAAAATCAATGAAGAACATCAACAAGAGTCAAAACACATGTTCAATCTGTGGAAATCAGAGCTCATCAGGAGATGTTTGTTGGAAACACAAGAGGGTGAAGGAATCTCTACCATCAACATCTCAAGTTCAAGTTCATCAAGTGATTCCTACTCCCCCATGTCCTCAAATTTTCAACTCTATTCCCCAACACCAAGAAATAATTCCTTATCTCACAATACCCATAACTATTCTTCCTCAAAAATACCTTCACACACTGCTCCACCCATATTTTATTTGCACACAACAGCAGATGAAGAAGGATTTACTGAAGAAGACCCAAGTGAAGAGGAACTTTGTGGGGAAGAAGAAAAAATACCAAAAGAAAAAGGGGAAGAACGGGCTGCCAAATCAAATTTTCTGGAAAAACGGACATCAAAATTGGATTCAGAGCGAAAAATCGAGTGGGACAGAGTCATTTTTCCAGAACAATCATCCAAATTTCCAGAGAAAAACGAAAACAAGGAAAAACCAATTCTACATGAAATTTGGACCACATACAGCAGGCCCAGTGATCCAAGCCCAGGCCAGCTGCACCATACCAACCCAATCCCCACAAGCCAGACCTGCCAGCCCGCAGAGATTAGTTCAAGCCCAGCACACCAGCCTAGGCTTCTAAGCCTTCGAGGAGATGCTGGACCACGAGTGGGCCCATCCGCATTGCTTGGCCCCGGTACCCCTTCAACTAATCCAGCCCAGATAAATTCACTCCTTTTTCTTCCAAAAGATACCTTTAATTAAGTGCAACAAGATCCACCAAATAATCTTGTAGTTACCCTTGACCGTGTTAACCGCGCCCTTGAAAGAGTTGACCGGCACCTACGTATGCTTGATCAACGGTTTACGCGGTTTGGAGTTTACGACAAGCCATATTGAATCGTTGCAACCAATTTTTTTTCTAATAAAAATATTTTTTATGGTCCAAAACGAAAATTTGGTTCCGAATTTCATTCACATAATCGATTCAAGTCTACTCCGCTTCCACCAATAAAATTTGAAAAAGGAAATTCTTCAAAAAGTGATAAAAATTATTGGTAATTAATAATTAATAATATTTTTATTATAATTATTATTACTTTATTTTTTTGTTATTGTATTTATTATTGTAATATTCACCACAATTAAATATATAATTAATAAAGTGGTGAAAAGTGTGTAATGTATTATTTTAATTAAAGTAATATTTATTTATTTAATTTCATCATCAGTAAACATTATTATTATCATTATTTTTTTTTCTTTTTTCAAAGTTTATTACTCCATTTTAAAATTATAATATCATTATATTAAAAAAATGGAGACTAAAAATTCATCTAATCAACTTAAAATTGAGAAATTAAATGGTAAAAATTACCAAGTATGGAAAAAAAAGATTATGCATTAAAAAAACACATCAATATAAACCACAAGAATCTTCAGAAGTAATAAAATGGGAGGAAGATGATCAACCTGCACGAGCCATTATTTTAAATCATATGGAAGATGATTCGATGTTTCTTTATGAAACTAGTGAAAATACTAAAAGTTTATTAGAATCACTTCAACAAAAATATGAAAATACTTCTGAAACATATATTCAAATGATATTAGAAAAATACAATGGAATGAAAATGTTTGAAAATGATAGCATTTCCAACCATATACAACAAATGGAAATTATCGCTAAAAAATTGGTAAACGCAGGTCATGCAATTTCAAACAAAATGCAAGTCTCAATGTTACTTAATAGTTTATCAAAATCAAGGGAAAATGTGGTGACATCATTGACGTATGGATAAGCAAATTTAACCGTAAACACTCTAACATCATTATTAATATTGGAAGGAGAAAGGAAGCATAAAAGAAACAAAGAAGAAAAAGTTGATCTACTTCTTATTGAAGCCACAAAAAATAAAGGCAAAAATCATTTTATATTCAAGAAAAATAAGAGAAAATTTAAAAGACAGTTTAAATTGAAGAATAAGTCTAAAGTATGTTGCTACAATTGTGGAAATCTTCGTCATTTCAAGAGGAATTGTAAATCCAAGCCTAAATCATCAAAAGAAATAGCAATGTTAACTGGACAAGCAAATTATTATCGGTGGATTGACTCTATAGCAACAAGGTACGTATGCAATTTACGTGAAAGATTTGTGGAATTTAAAGTTGTAAAACTTGGATATCACAAGCTATACATGGGTAATAATACTTATATAAATATATTAGGTGAAGGAAAATGCAAGTAATATGTGATAGCTTAGGAATTATATTAAGAGATGTATTGTATGTTCTGGATATTCGAAACAACCTTATATTTGTATCCACATTAGAAAGAAAAGGTTATGAATTTATATTTTGTAAGGGAAAAGTAACCATATATAGAAATAAAAAGGTTATGATTAAAGGTATTCGAGCGGACGGATTGTACAAACTTGTTGCTAATAATAAAATTATTAATTCTTAGTATTTTCTAGTCTCTAATGAAAATGATTCTTATTTGTAGTATTTACTACTGGGTCATATAAATAAAGATGAAATACTTGGAATGAGTAAATCATGATTAATTCTAAACTTGGAAGATGTGAATTTCAATAGTTATGAATCTTGCATGAAAAGAAAATTAATTTGAAAACCATTCTCCAAGTCTTGGTCTTCATCCGATTTACTAGAAATCATCCACTCAGACATTTGTGGTCCAATGAGAAAAAAATTCATAAAGGAATGGAATACTTTATAATATTTATTGATGATTATTCTAGATATGGTTACATTTATCTTTTAAAAGCAAAATTAGATGCGACTGAAAAATTCAAGGTTTTTTAAACTAGAGGTGGAGAAACAGCTAGATAAAAACATTAAAATCTTGAATTCAGATAGGGTGGAGAATATGAAGCCTTTGGTGATTTTTGCAAGGAAAATGGGATAAAGCATATTTATACTATGCCTTATATACCACAACAAAATGGAATTACAGAAAGACGAAATAGAACTCTAATGGATATGACTAGATCAATGATGGCACAATCTGATCTAGGAATACAATTTTAGGGAGAAGCATTAAGTACAACCCAAGATATTCTAAATAGAGTTAAAATAAAATGAAAGGAAATGACACCCTATGAAATTTGGACAGGTTTAAAACATGACTTGACAAAATTAAGAGTTTGGGGAAGCAAATCACATGTTCTTATACCCAAACTATTAAGAGATAAACTAAAGGATAAGACATGGGAATGCAAATTTATAGGATACAGTGAATCAGGAAATGGATATCGATTCTATCATCTTGGAAAAGGTTTAATAAAAAATAGAGATGCAGTCTTCTATGAAACTATTGACTCTAGAAATACAATAGAAAATATTATCCTTTAGGATGATCAATCAATACAAAAAGTAGTACCAATGGATATCGAGAATAGTGGAAGTATAATTCCAATAGATAAAGAAGATATTGAAAATAGCGGGAGCACAATTTAGATAGACAAAGAAGCTACTAATAAACCAATAACGGAAAACAAAAATAAGCAACAAATAGAAGTTAAACATATTGGGAGAAAAAGATCCAGAGAACCATCATTAAAATTAAAGGATCATTATGTGTTTAATATTGAAGATATAGATTCTACTGAAGCAAATGATGATCCGAGAAACTTCAAGGAAGCTATAGAAGCTCCAAATGGACAACAATGGCATGAAACCATGGACGAAGAGCTAAATTCTATTACTAAGAATAAAGTATGAGAATTAATAGAGCTTCTGAAAAGTCGAAAACCTATTGGATGTAAATGGGTATTGAAAAAGAAATATAAAGCTGGTAGTACTCTAGATATGTATAAAGCAAGATTAGTAGCTAAAGGTTGTAATATCTTCGACTGTCTATATATGCATTCCATTTGAACATGTTCATTTTATAAATGTCGTTTACATAAAACACATACATACATATGGATTTTGGCTTGAATATGTTCACAAGATAGACTTGCCACGAGTCGGTTTATCATAATAGGAATAAGTCGCACGTGTCTAGTTATAATTTAAATAAGGACACAAGATATTGAAAATGAAATTAAATAAAATTAAATAAAATGATCAATTTGAAATAAATGAAATTTGGCATATTAAATTAATTAAAGTAGACTATGTAATTAGATAGTACTTTTGGTATTGACTAGGTACATGTAAATAATAATAATAATAATAATAAACTAATTAATTAATTAAATTAAGTAAATGACAGAAATTAAAAAAAAAACTCAAAGTCAGTTTACCATCTTAAAAAGGTTGCCTCGTTTTCTCCTCACCCGTAAAAAAACTCCCTCTTCATTCTTGGTTTCTCTCAACTTTTCCAGCAGCAACCAAGATTCAAATGATCACATGTAAGTTAATTTTTATCCTAGATTAGTAAATTTCAATTTATGATTAATTGATTATGGGTTAGGAAGCCAAACAACTAAGTAATTATACTCTCAGCCTTGTTTAATTCTGTTTTGGAGACAGTAAGTTTGGCTCCGTTTTTCTCAAGTTAGAGACCGAATCTAAAGAGCTCTAAACATAAAAATTGTAGTTTTATGTCTTAGGTTTAAGGCTATATAAATATTTTTGCAATTTGATGTCTATAAAAATATATTTGCTTATGAATGAGATTAGTTCAGTTGTAGAACCTAGCTGAATCACTTGTTGTATTGATTATTTTTTTTATATGATAGAGTATGTAATTGAGGAAATTAAAAGCATAAAAGTTATAGTTCTTTGTGTTAGCTAGTTGTATACTAAATTTTATAACCAGATTATAGATGGATGTTGAGTTATGCTAAAGAGAATCATATATGTTCCATAATTTGAGCTGCCTACTTAGTACCATATGTAGATCCAATCAGTTATTTATCTATTTTGAGTCATTTATAGACAAAATATGTAAATTATCAAAACATCAAAGTTATAGATATATGTCTTAGCTAAATTTATATCACCTTAATATTTATGTATTTTATGATATATGGCCTGCACAAATTAGATTGCTCCGAATGTCAACCTTATTTTTGATCACTCACAAGTATCCTACCATTTGAAAACCTTAGAGATAGAATGGAGTAAAATTGTCAACATGAAAAATGTTATATTTTAATATATCTAAGTTTTTAAAAAGTTTTATGAAAATATAACTTTTATGTTGTGAAATATGGAGGACCAAATTTGATGTCCAAAAACTGTCTTAGGATGGAAACATGGTAGAAAATAGAACATTAATAGAAATATCATCAAAAATTACACAATAGTCTAATTGCTCTAAAATTTTTATATGTTATAGATTTACATGTTAGCTTTCATTAGAAATAATAATTATAGAAATTAGATAAGTATAGGAAAAGTTATAAGCTAGTCAATCCTCAAATATCACACTATCCATAATGGCAAACCCTAGTTAGTGGTCCAAATTATGCATATTTCAACTTATTTAAGTTTTATTAAGTTTATTTAGCTATTAATTAACCAAATATATGTTCAATTTGGCTTACAGCAAATTGGAGACCCCCAAAGAAGTGAGAGACAATAAATTAAAAGTTGGAAACCAAACAAAAGGTGAGTCTAATTATCAAACGATTTATTTGGTACATGTGATTATTGCGTGCTACATGCAATATGACTTGATTTGCTTTATTTGAATTACATAATTGTTATGATATGGCCAATGAGACTATATTGAATGTAAAGTACATGTTTGTATTACATGTATATATTTTCTTTATACAGGGCAAATGTTGACTGAAATATATAACGATTAATATAAATGCAATATTTAAGAAATAATTGTTGCAAATACATATGCATATGGATTTAAAAGGTGTTGTGACTAGCTAAATGATATTGTAAGGTAAAAGAGAGTCTTATAGCCCAAGCAAATGTTCAAAAGTAAAAGAAAAGGCTTATAGCCTAACAAATATGCAGATATTATAAATGATCAAGCTAACTAGCAAATGCAAATGTTCTGATGGAAACCTGGGGCAGTGTGTTAGAGATGTGCCCAAAAGGCAATCGCCTTAAGCACTTAGTGTACACATTCATAAAGGCATTCTTTCATTATATTAGTATTCATTTGCATATGAATTGATATAAATTTTAAACTGATTAATGAAAGTCAATGATATGAAACATAGCATGAAGGAAATCATGATGGGATCATGATAATGAGATTCCTATCATATGTAATTATGTTTGTATCTAAATTATCCCTAGTCATAGGATTAACAAGACGGGATATTGTTGATCCGGATAAACTAGCACATGTTATATTCCTTGATTAGATCAAGCAGTAGATCTCATAAACTGTGAGCATGAGATGTTCAACGTTAACATGTGGATGCTTGCTAAGAGTAGTCAAGTACATTGGATGACCTGCTATGAGACAATCATATGGATTATCTATTCAAATGTCAATGATTGTCTCATCATAGCAATGGTGCATGT
>CATIWF010029505.1:0-12871 GCA_949630135.1 Balakata baccata
CGATTTGTTATTTTTTTGGTGCATTTTGTCTTGATTTTTTATTACGTTTTAAGATTTTTTGAAGAGGATTCAATGAATTCATATCTACAAATCAAAATACAAAAAAATATCTATTAAATTAAATATACAGAAAAATAAAATAAACTTGTATTAATATAAAAAATAAATATTTATTAATAAATTAATGAATCTTTTACAAATAAACTAATGAACCTTTATTTTATTCGTAATAAATATTTCTCAATAAACTAATGAACCTTTAGTTTTATAACTAATAAACTTTTAGTTCATTTATAATGAAATTTTTTAGTTCATTCATAATGAACATTCTCATTAAACTAATAAATCTTTAATTCATTCGTAAGGAACTTTTTCATGTTATTCATAATAAATCTTCTCATTAAACTAATGAACTTTTATTTTATTCGTAATAAACTTTTTTTAATGAACTAATGAATATTTTTTAATAAACTAATAAGCTTTTAGTTCATTCGTAATGATTTTTTTCATGAACATTCTCAATAAACTAATGAATATTTAATTTATTTGTAATGAACCTTTTTTAATAATCTAATGAATATTTTTCAATAAACTAATAAACTTTTAGTTCATTAATAATGAATATTTTTCAGTTTATTTGTAATGAATATTTTTAATAAACTAATGAACTTTTACTTTATGCTTAATTACTATTTTTTAATGAACTAATAAATTTTTTTCAATAAACTAATGAACATTTATTTAATGATAAATGATAAATATTTACAAAAATATCATAGTGTATTTGATAGTCGTGTATGTTTGATTTATTTACAAATATTACCGCCTCTCACACATGTAATGCACCTTGATCTATAATGTTACATGAATTGGAGTCCAACATATCATAATTGATATTAGGAAGAGAAAACATCTCACAGACATATTTAAAGGGCCCGGTGGGCCATGGGTTACACAATAGGAGATAGTCATCCTCTTACATTTATCATAAAGACAAAATCACATATAGTATGAAGTAGGGGTGTAATCGAGTTAATACAGTATCAAATTCGAATTCGATTCGATTTAAAAACTCAAAGCTCGAACTCTACTCATCGATTAAAAAACTCAAAGCTCGAACTCAATCGAGCTTCTTTTCAATTGTTCGAAACTCTACTTGAAAAATATTCGAACTACTCGAACTCAACTCGATAAAACTTGAATCAACTGAAAAATTTAATAAATTATGTATTCGAATTGAATTAACTTGACTCTATTAAGATCAAATATATTAAAACACTGAGTGTATAAAAGTAATTTAATAAATAATATAAAAAAAAGATACTCGATTAAGCTTGCAAACTTCACGAACTCAACTCGACAAACTACTTGAATTCGAACTCGACTCTATTAACTCAGAGACGAATTCAAGTATTTTACGAGTCTAATTCGAGTAGCTCACGAGTTGCTTAACTAGTTTACACCCTAGTGCGAAGGAGAAAACTTGAACTTAAAATCTCATCTCACGAAAATAAATATTCTTACTATTTGAGATATGCCTCAAGTGTATCCAATTCCATGATTAATTACTTATAAAATATTTAATACATTTCAACTTGTTGAACAGTATCACTTAAGATTCTTCGAATATTCAAAAAATCATACAAACACTTTTTTCCTTCAAATGTTCAAAACAAAATCATATGAACATTCAATCATGCAAGGCTAACATGATTAATATTGTATTCGTATTTCATCTGCCTGCAATATATCAGGGTTATATTAGTAATTAAACATGTTTTAAAATACTAAATAAATTTAAATGTTTGTAGTTTTTGAAAAATTAAAGTGTTTAAATTTCATTTTATTTTCCCTGATATAAGGATCTATATATATTAAACCAAAATAAGATAAAGTTCAAACATCAAAGCATACTATTATATATATATATATATATATATATATATCTCTGATTGCACAGTATCTCTTGAATGCATGCATAAGTTAAATCAATATCCAAAAACGTGAAACTCCTATCTGTAGATTGAAAAGTGAAAAACAAAAAATCAAAGGAAATAAAACATTGATAAACACCTAAGTCCCAAACTCAATTGAACATATATCTCACTGAAAACAAAAAATAAGAATACTAGAAAAAACCAGATAACTGGTTGGGTTACCCTTTTGATTAGACATCCTTCTGAAAAAATTGTCCCAACCCATCCCATCTATTTGGATTCTGCTTCTCTTTAATTGCATAAATTTATGGGTGCAATGTTTGGCCATTAGGATTTTTCCATTTTGAGACACCATCTCATATTTCTTCAAGTAACCTAGCTAGCTAACCTTAACTTTTTCACATACCACTTTGTTCTTCGGTCAGGCAGCAATGCAGCATGTTTTTTTTTTTTATAAGAGTTGTGACTGAAGATCTCGAAGCTTATATATTATTGTTAGTAGTCAGTTCTTTTTTATTATTAGTATTATTATTTAAAAATCTTACTTTAAATTTTCAATTACGACATTAGAGGAAAGGGGTAAGTGAAAAACTATCATTTTCAATTACTTTTTTTTTATATCCAATCGAACCAAGATTTCTAAAATAAAATCGGATCAATCCAAACAAATAAATTCAAAATTTATCAGTTTAATATCAATTCAAACATATTGAATCATGCGAAGTATTCAATTTAAAACTTGTAAATTAAACTTTTTCAGTAAAAATTGCCATTTTGAGAGTTAAGATTTAATTAGTCTGATTTATATGAATTAATTTGTATAATTTAATTTAATCCATCCAATATTATTAATGACAATCGTCACAGACTCACAGTAACTTGTAGACTTAGTTTATGATTGATAGATACTTAGGAATGCTAACATTGGGTTCACATTTATAGGTTTGAAATAAATTTATGAATTGATTGCTCAAGTACAAGTAGTTTGTACTTTGTAGTAGGATTAATATGCAATCTTTTTCCTTTGTGGTTTTTTTTTATTTTAATAATTTTATTTCGGTTCCAAAAGAAATAGGAATGATTAAATCTTTGGTAGGTAGGTGGTAAATCTTTGGTACAATCCAACCCATGCCTTATAATCACAATTAGCTCTATATCTCTTCTTTTCAGTGGCCCTAAAATTTAGAATATATATACATGAAAAAATTAGGTTGGGTTGGGCTGGTTTTCGACAAATAATTCATTAACTAATTATATTGAGTTGGGTTTGTAGCAAATTTTAAGAGAAAATGACACTCTATAACCCTTTTTTTTTAAAAAAAAATCATTTTTAACTTAATTTCTTATTGTGGGCTAAGGATATACAGTGTCATTTTTACCTTCATTTCTTAAATAGTATGTTACCCTCACGTTGGTCAGGTATTTTTATGAGACGTTTTGTTATCTCTTAATGAACGAAAAATAGAATTTAAACCAAAAATTAAAGTAATTAAATTAGTTAATAAATAGAATATTTAATGAGAGAAATTAATAGATATATAATAAATGAAAATTAGTTAATTTGATGCTAGAATTGAGGGAAAAAAAATTATTCCATACATTATATTTAAAATGACAAAATATTAATAAGTTAATTAATAAATATGATTTATATTAATTTTCGATATGAAAAATATCAATATCTAATTTATTTAAAATTACTTTTTAAATCTGATTAACATTTTTAACATGACTTGAAATTTTAATTTCAATTAGGTTAGGAAGATTATAATTTTGGCTTTAATCAATAAAAATTTTTGCATGATAATAAGGGCAAAAATGTCACTAAAAGTTTTGATGGCAGATGATAAGAATAAAAATGTTAATAAGAGTGTACAACTAGAAATTGACTTAAACATGCAAGCTAAGAGTAATAATGAGCTTCTTAAATTCACTCGACATGAATAAGTATCCAAGTTTTATTTATTTAAAATTATTTTGTAAATATGAAATATTTTTTTAACATAATTCAAAAATCTATTATTATTATTATTATTATTATTATTATTAGAAGTTAATTCCTCACTTAATATTAGATAACAAGATAAAAATAAAATTAGCATTTGCATAGTTTATTCATTAAAAATCAATCCAAATCAATAAATTTGTTTAAGATAAATTAGTTAAATATTGGTTTTCGGCAATAATATATTAATAAATAAATTAGTTGCTATTGGTTTACTCCAAATCTTCGATGATTCAACATATCTCGTGAAAAAAATATAAATAGTCTTATTTATAAAGCATCTTTTTTTTAGTTTTTAGTTTTTTAATTTAAATTTTTTAACTTTTTTTTTATTCTTGATCTATTTTATTATATTCTCTCTTTGTATAATTGTACTAATTACAATAGATGGAGTAAGAAATATATTAACCTGAATTAAAAAGAAAAAATGGATTAAATTTATGAAAAAACTATCGTGATTTATATTAATTTTCGATATAAAAAACTATCCATGTATAATTAATTTTTAAATATGATAAATTTTTTAAACATTTTTCATAATTTGAAAATCTAATTTTAATTAGATAGGAAGATTATAAATATTCAAATTTTAAAATTCAATTTAATATAAATTAAATAAATATTAATTAAAAATGAATTTAATTATTACATTAATATTATTATATTAATGACATATAATATTAATATTAAATAAATATATAATATTAATTAAATAATAAAAATTAATATCATTATATTAATTAAATATAATATTAATATTCAATAAATATATTAAAAATTAATATATAATATTAATTAAATAAAAAACATAAATATATAATATTAATTAAATAAATATAGAAATATAATTAAATAAATAGTCCAGCGGGTCTAACAATGATTCCAAACCCACCAGCTTATTTGCGTTTTTTTTCACTCTGAACAATGCAAAATGCCACCGTTCTGCTTGCAAGAGGAACGATATCGTTTTGCAGCTAGGCGGTGAAAAAAAAAATCCAAAACAGCACATTTCGCTTTATAAGCACAAAACAATATAGTTTCGATGCTGTATGTTGAAAAAAAAAGTAGGACCTAAGATAAAATTGAGAGAATACTGTAGTAGCTATAATGTCTCCTGAAAGGCGCCTTATTGTATAGAAAGATTCTTTAGAGCAATCAATGGACTTTTCAATGTTTAGACTGGAAACGTTTCTTAAGCTTTTTATCTTTGGAGTTTTCCATAAATATCAAAAAATGAAAAATAATTGTAGTTTTACCCTTCATCAATATTTTTTTTTTAAATTTACTGAAAAATAATTTTTACAATTACATTAGCACTTCATGTATACTTTAGGTATATCTCGGGTATATCTTTGGTCTAAAGCACTTAGTAGAACATAAGATAATTTCTAGTATACTTTTATTATACCTTGGATATATTTTGGGGATACCTTAAACCTAAAATAATTATGTGAACAAAAGTTATAAAGTTCGGTATATCTTGGGTATTCATTGGATATATCTTGGTAATACCTCGGGCCTAAAAGAGATGCGAACAAAGGTTATAAAGTCCAATATATCTTGAGCATACATTTGGTATATCTTGGGGATACCTTGGGCCTAAAATAGTCGTAAACAAAAGTTATAAAATCCGGTATACCTTGAGCATACCTTGAGTATATCTTGGGATACCTTGGCCTAAAGCAGTTGTAAACCAATACTATAAAATTTGGTATATTTTAGATATATTTTGGGTATATCTTAGAAATACTTGGTGTTGAATTGTCCATATTTTAGAAAAAAAAATTTGAAGAAGAATTGATATAACTACAATAATTAATAAAGGATTGAAGACAAATGAAATTAAATCAACAATGGATGCGTTTCTTCAACCAAGAATAGTCCACTGTTGGCGGCTCATTTATACCAATCAGATTGACAAAAAAGTTAGAAGAAATTTATTTACAACGGAAAATCACGATTTCCATCAAGAGTGGGCTCTTTGAAAGAAGACAGTTTGTATAATTCAGATCTTATATTCACACAAATCTTTATCTTTCTTTGCCTTGGAATGAATTTTTTTCACAATGGCTCAGTTAGCTAATCTTCCACGAGTTTCCTTTCCCAACGTCACTTCCCAAACCAAAAACAAATTAATTCTCATCCGTAAGGATGAGATCCCTCTACTTAACGTTTTTGACTTCTAAAAACGTTTTTCTTTTTCGGAGATATAGTATTTTCTCTCCTTTGTCACCGATCTGTAGTGGCTTTCGAAGTTCTTTTAAAAGAAAATTTGGAAGGTATGTATAGCGAAATTTCCTCTTTTATCTTCGAGGACTATTAAACAATGACCCAAATCTATTGGAATGATCTTACACCAACTATTGGATCGGATATAATGTTTATATATATAGTATGTAATATGTACATCCTTTTTGTATTTTATCTATGACTCGTATTCTTATATGGATAAATTTAAAAATCCATTATAGCTTTAAATGAAGAAGGAGACAGCTTCTTTCAAAAAGGGTAAAAAAAAAACATCTAGGAGGCGTTGGGGTTTTTTTTTTTTTTTTTTTCCACTATGCCGTGAGGCCTGTTTGTATCCCTTTTTCATTTTTTATGTATTAGTTTTACGTGAATTTTTTCATCATATTAAGTTTCTTGCTCTTTGGGGTTTTTCACCTTTTATTAATGCTAATTTTTTTTGTTAATGTGTCTTGCACGTGATTATTAGATATTGAACTTAATATTAATCACCATTTGGTTTTTATATAATTTTTTTTATTTTTTATTACTTTTTTTTGCCTTATTTGGAATGTTAATGAGCTAATTAATGTTTGAACTAAATATATAATTATAATAATGCCACTAATATTTGTGATGAGCGCGTATATTTATCTTAAATATTAAGAATTATATATAAAATAGAAATAGTCATTTCAATATTAATAGATTTCGTGTTCATAAATTACTAATTTATTCATATTTTATCATTTTAAAATTAATAAAACTCATGTTCTTAAATTACTAATTTGAACATTATTAAAAGTAAGATTTAAATAGAAGTAGTAAGTACTTTATATTTCATTTTGTTTATCCCTATATAAAATCTAAGTTTATAAAAAAAAAAATCTAGGCTATATTTAGATTGACTGAGATTTTAAGTGAATAAATTTGAACAATATATAAATTTAAAGTTAAATCTATTGTTTAAATATTTAAAAAAAAATTAAAACCAATGAATTGGGGGATTTTATCAGCTTTTTTTCTTTTTGAAAAAGCATTTAAATATTTTAATGTCAACAAATTATATAAACGCCTAATCTAGACTATGCATTTTATTGATTTTTAACAATTTTAGTTATGCTGACATACTGAGTCACTTACGTTAATTTGTATTTTTTTTATTTGTGCATATATAATTAAAAGTATTTTCAACTTATAGGAATGCAAGACACTTTCCCTTTGTTCCTTCAAAGAAAAAAAAGAAAAGAAAAAAAGACACGTCCCCCTTGTTTGACAACTTTTCTCACAGTAGAGAAAGTTGGAAAGGAAAATAAATTTATTTTTTTCTCTTTATTTTCAAATACGGAGAAAAAAATAAATTTTATTTTTTATTATTTTATTTTAAATTGAAATAATATAAATAAAATAACAAGTGAAATGAAAAAAATAGGTCATATATTTTTTTTATTTGGATAATTTATTGTGAGGTGATAATAAATATTTTATTCACCTTTCTTTTCTGTTTCTTTTGTTTGTGAGCCTTTACTCACTTTTTTTACCCAAAAAAAATATTTTACTATATTAAGCAAAAAACAAATAATTTTATTAGTAAGTGATATTTTTTATCCAATATCTCATATTTTTTCTTTTTTTGAAGAGAAAATTAATGGTAAAAAATAAAAATTATTTTACCTTCTTGTTTTATCTTATTAATTATTTTCATTTCTCTCATATTTTCTATATATCCAAACACTTAAAGGTAGAAATTAAAAGTTATTTTTTTCGCTCATTTTCCTTCCTTAATAAACAACTTATTATTTTTCTTTCTTCCATATCTTTCCTTCTCCCAAAGAGAGGCTTACTTTTTTAAGACTGTTAACACTTGCTGATTGGTGAAAATAAAATAAAAAATCCCTCTCATTATTTTTTTTTTCTCTTTTCACCAATTAATTAAGATGTGAATGTTAAAAAATATTAAAAACTATTTTAAAAGAAAAGTTTCGTTAATATTCCCATTTTAACTTCTTGGTTGTAAATATTATTTCAACTTATTGCTTATTAATTCATGGACTTGAGAGGAAATAGAAGAAAAGACAGTCAAAGAAAAAAAAAAGAAAGCATAAATGCATAAAGGCAGGATATTTCTGAGTTTGTGGTTCTTGGAAAAACTATTTATATTTACATGTCTAGTGTAGTTTGGGACAAAATTTTAGATTCATGATAGTTTTAAAAATATTTTGGAATCTGTTATATAGTTTGTGGGGTGGTTTAAGAGGGGAAGAGAATTAAATTAGGAAAAATAATAATTTTTTAGAATGTAGGTTAGAGTTATTATATAAAATTATTAATTACTAGTTAATCAATCAATAAATAAAATTTATAAATTTGACTAAGAATTTGTGATAATTAGTCAAAATCATCATAAATTTAATTATTAATTAATGCACAATTTAAAATAAAAAAAAAACAGTGTGCGCGCCACTCCCCACCTTCCTCCTTTTTAAAATTTTTTGTTATAAAAAACTTTGGCCAGTGCACAATTTAGATGCAGGTTCGTGCGTGTATGTACAATTCCAAATTATTTTATTATTTTTGTTAATTAAAGTTATTTATTTAATTTTTTGTTAATTAATTTTTTTAGAAAATTAAAAATATAATAATTTTTTAAAATATAATTAATAGTTATTATATTATAAATAAGACTAACAAAATTTTTTTAGTAGAGGGTGTGAGCTATTTGAATTGGCGCGTGTTCTCGTACGCATTTGGACTGGCATGTGTTTTCGTATGTGATTTGGATTGATATATTTTTTTTTTGCAGGCTTTACTAAATCACATAATTTTTTTTTTTCGTAAAAATTATTTAATTATAATTTAATTTCACTAAAGTCACTTTAGATAATTTTTCAACTGTCAATAATTGAAAAAGTCGTGTTAGAATTCCAATTAGCACATAAGACACGACACATTACTGTACAAGTCATATAGAGTTATGACATTCTATTTACCATCATTTTTAATTTATGGTGCCGATGTGAATATTAAATTGTAAATATATATTATTTTGTTTTCATATGATAACTATAATAATAATACGACTTTTTCAGTTATTAACCATTTCTCGCCATAACTAAATAATTTTTATAAAATAAAAAAATCATTTAATATAATAATATCAAAATTAATTAAACCCTCTACCTGCCTTCATCTATCCTAAAACAACTTTTAAAAAAAGCTACCATAAAATAATAAATAGTTTGCCTAAGTTGCTGCTAAGTCAAGAATACCCCGAATCGATTTCACTGCGCACAGTTAAGTTTCTAAAGCTTCTATCTGCAAAGTGCTACGCGTTATTAATGAATTGGGCGGTGAGCGAGTATCTCTACGTGGCACATAAGCGAGTAGAAAAAACAATGGATTCATGAAACCGCAAAAGGAGGAAACAAGGGGTACCAAAGTTGGCCCTTACAGGGCATGAGAAGCCGGATGACAATGAGCAGAGGGTATTAACCTAACATACGCCACGTGGACATCAGAAGATTCCTTCTTTATCTGCCTTTGACAATCTCACACTGGTATATTCCATTTCGCTTGGAATATTTAATTAACAAAAACAACTAAAAATAATATCCCCTCGAGATTCGTGGATCGTACAATTTAGACAGCCTTTTTCTTTTTCCTATTTTGTGAAAGTGAAGCCCTCTCTCTATCTCATCGCAGTTGCCTTTATCACTGATCTCTATCTTCCTCGTCTGCTGTTCCGTTCTATGCCTTAACCCTAAATTTTTCTGATTTTAAGTTTTTTGAAATTTTGATTTTACATCAAGGACGTTCTTTTTTTTCTTTTTTTCTTTTTCTTATGGGATTAATGTTTACACATATATGAAGAAAGCCAACTCTACCGAATCAACATTAAATATTATTTATAAGTCAAAAAAACATTAAATATTATTTTATATATGCTTACTCAATTTTATTTTTATTTCAGTAATATTATAAAAAAATTTTGTACTAAAAAAATTAATAATTTTTATTTTTATTTTACTAAAATAATTTTCAACTAATTTTCATATATTGTAACTGAACGTATTAACTGATATATTACCGGAAATTTAATACAACCGCTGATGTATTATTAGAAAATAGGTTAAAGTGATTTTGGTGAAATAAAAATAAATTTTAATTATTTTTTTAATGAAAAAAAATTTATAATTTCTCTTTAATAAAAATAATTATTATAGATAAAATTAATCTCATGAGTAAAAATATATTAAATGATAGAATTAATTACAAGAGATGTCTTTTTCCAATAAAATTTGAAACTTTGATGTTAAAATTTTCAATTTCAAATAATATTATCGATTATAATATTTTTTGTTTTCAATTTTCTAGTAATTTAGATTCACATTAGATAAATTTATTAAGGTAGAAAATGGTCTCATCTAAATTTTAAAAGGTGGAACTTTGCTTTAATCAAATCGCAATTTACTTAATAAAATATAGGGTGGGTAATTTATATACATATATAATTTTGTGTAACCTTTTTATAATATTTTCTCTATTATTATTCTCTTTTTTATTGTTTTGTATTCAAAATTTAAATTCGATATTTCTTATTAAAAAAAAAAACTCTCACTATGTCATTTCATTTCTTAGAGTGTTATCAATTATAGTATTAAAATGTAGAAAATTATTAATTGGAGCTAGTTCAATTAGTATATATTTTCTCTATTATTATCCCCTTCTCTTATTGTTTCAATTCTCTTATTGTTTTGATTCAATATATAATTTATACAAAATGTATAATAAATTATATCTATATATATATATAAAAAAAAAGAAATGGTAGTAATATTTTATTTTCAATTAGACACTTGCTAATTGGTCTATATGATCAGAATTTTAATTTACACAATTAACTATTTTATTTAACAAATTAAACTTAGTGATGCGATCGATTATAGAACAAGTGTTATAAGAAAATTGGTATTCAGAACAGTTTTTATATATCGACCAAATTGATTGACTTGTGGTCCCAAGTATACCTAATTCTCTCCCTCTAGCCAATTAAATTTCATTTAGTCAACAAAAACTAATTAAATTGCATAAATATTTTAATTAACAAGGAATCTTGAACAAGGCAAGATTCTGAAGCTATCAGAATATATCTTTCTCCTGAGTGCACCTTACATGGAAGATAACTTAAATAATTGCTAGATAGAAGAGAATATACTAGGACAAGTATATATATATATATATATATAAGCACATTCTTAATTGTTTGATGTTTAATAAAACATATTGTTCAAAAGAAAAAATAAAATATGCTAAAATATTCTGGAATATTCCTATGTGGACCAGTAATACATCTATAGAATATATGTATAGTACATTCACCAGCATTTTTTTTTTGTTTTATTAAAAATGACTAACGAGAGAGCGGCAAATTTCATCAATGGCTCCAACTTTATGTCCTTTTGCCAATGTGTATTTTTGTTTTACATTGCCCACAGAGTGATAACATTTTTAAGAAATATAGAAAATTAAAGAAAAAAAATATATATGGGGTACTTAAAATTATATTATATTTCATTTTCTCTCTTTTACTCATATTTTCATTTTTTTTTTCACATGTATATACTTTGGAGACCCACGTACATTTAATATTTTCATGGCATTACATGTAAAAAGAGAGGAAAAAGACTATGAAATATTTAATTTTTTGGCATAAAAAGTTTAATTAAATATTCGAATTCGAAACTTTACGGTTCTAGTGACTAAACAAATATCATTAAACTAAAGCTTATTCTGAAATATTAGTTGTTTAATAACATATCCATATTAGACTAACATCTAAAAATAGATTAAAAAAAAAATCTAACAAAAACATTGAATTGAAAAAAATAATATAAAACTTAAAAAGTAAGAATGGAATTGCAATGGAAAAAATGGAATTTCAATTAAAAAATTCCCAAACATTGAATTTTTCTATTGATAACTGTTCCTAAAAATTAATTATTGGTGGTCTCATGGTACGTAGCTAGAATATTCCTTAATTTAATTTTATTATAAGCCGCCATTATTAAATTAATAAGTAGATGAGTAGATCACCGTCATGCATGGATCATGAAAATTTTTTGAGAAAGAGATGAATTTCTAAATGCAAAGATCCAAAGTTAATTGTATATTTATAATTTTTATTCATTTTAGAGAAAATGATTGGTCAAAATTCTTATTTATTATTAAATTTATAATATATTATGATACGCTAATTAATAACCAATACACTAATCTTGAAACAATAATTAATATTTATTTCACAATAAAATTATTAGAAGATCATGCATTTTTCTTAATATAAAATTTGTTTTTTTTTTCAATATTAATTATCAACTCAATTGAAGCACCTTGGAGATAATTATAGTTAAGGATCATGAAGTCAATATTCAAATTCTTCAAAATAAATCATTTTTTTACCCCAAAAAAAACACCAACAATGATTTTGATTTCATTATTCATATTTAGTTATTTTCATTATTATAATATATATTTATCCGAACAAAAAAAAAAATTAAGCATAATCTTTTGATTTGAGTATATTACCTTAAATTAAGAAAAGAAAATTGAATATTTTATCTCGTAATTAAGATAGAAGGTAAATATAATTTCAATAATTAATGCCATGGTTATTCAACTTTTTGTATGAAATTTCTTTTACTTC
>CATIWF010029511.1:0-17321 GCA_949630135.1 Balakata baccata
AGATATATATTCCTTGACATGAAAACTATGAATTAATGTATTTATATGCTCAAAATGGAAAATGTGTGAATAGAAATTGAAACTCAAAGTAAGCTCCTTGGTAAGGAGATTTAAAGGTGAAAAGTGAGTGGGAGTTTGTCCCACATCACTAAGAATTGAAGTTAGACTTGTGCTTATATATTAAAATGCGTTCTTACATGGGTAAAAAAATTAGAATGAAAGGCTCTCTCTCGCGCACTCAGGCGCAAGAGAGGGTTCAAATTCATGGTCCGGGATGGGCCAATGCGTGGGTGCATGACCTGCGTACATGAATGTCGGTTCAAAATCTCGTAGACCTGAATTATTTTTTATTTCTGGAAAATTTGGCAATACTTCCATGTTGATCCACACTCGTGTAGACTTTTGAACTTCATATCTTATGGAATGTCAATTTTTGATATTTCAAAGATTAATTTCACCATTATTTGAGAGTTATAAAGACATTATTGGCAGTTTTTAAAGGAAATTAATCGCAATTAATCTCATGTTTCATTCATCTAGTATAAATAGGTGGTTTATGCTTGAATTTTAGGAAGTTCAAACAAGAGTTTTACTTTGCTTCTTCTTTAATAGTTCTTTCCTTCTTCTCGTTCTTCTCAAGTGATAAAGGGTGTGACAACTTAAAGTTCGCTATAAGTAGGTGTTGTATATTCAACAACTACTTGAAATCTGTTGTATCCTAGAAGACAAACACCGGTTATCTTAAACACCTGTGTAGAAGGTGAATTTGTTTTAAGGAAACTGTGTGCTACACAAGTCTCATATTAATTTTCTATTTCTATTGTTTTTTAATATCGAATTAATAATTCTCCTATTGTTATTGTGTGTTTTGTTTAACAGGTTAATCTAATGCTTTTTCTTAATTATTTTGACATAAATATTGAGATTTTTTTTTTTGTTAACATGATTTATTTTAAATTTTCACTTTCCATTAATTAATTAAAAATTTATATTTATATTTTATTTCTTATTTAAACTACACCTAATTAATTTATCTAATTTCAAATCCTAAACTAATTAATTTTCTACAATTAAATACATCCAGATTGATCTGAAACAACTAATACAATTAAATACAATTAATATGAGTGGCTTCAACTATATTATGTGTTTGTTATATGTTGCGTATATAAGGGTCATATCTATTTATGCATATAATTAATATATAACCTACATATAAATAAGTTAGAATAGATGATGCATTTTGAATTTATATTTGTAGAAAATATTATATGTTAGTTACATGTAAGGTGAGTGAAGGAATTGAACCTGATAAGCTCTCAAATAGTGGTTCTCGAAGGTCAAACTGTCTAGTTTAAGATTTTTTGACTTTCTGAGTTTATTTTCGGTGTTAGATTCGAAAAAAGAAGCTAGAAAATAGGAAAAACGGAGAGAGCAGCTTGACACCCGATTTTATTTTCCGAATAGCTCTCAAATAGTGGTTTTCTAGCTCAAACTGTCCATTTTTCGACCCCTATGCCCATTTACACTGTTATATTTGAAAAAATAAACTGGAAAATAGGAGAAACTGAAAGAGTAGCGAGACACCCGATTTTCTTTTTCCAATCAGTCCTCAAATTGTAGTTCTCGAAGCTCAAAATATCCTCCAAGGTTTTTTGACCCTTAGAGTTCATCTCCACTGTTAGATTTGAAAAAAGAAGTCAGAAAATAAGAGAAACAGAAAGAGCAGTCTGACATCTGATTTTTGTGTCTTGTCATTGCTGCAAATCTAACTAGATTTCGAAAAAAATAATATTATCAAAGTAATGAGAAGGTGGAAAACTAGTTGGGGTTCCAATTTTGTAACGATTGGAAATCATTTAGACTGTAGAAAGAAGAAGAAAAAGAAGATGAGAGAGAGAAAAAAAAAGAGTTATTTGTGAAAATTAATGTCGTTTGTAATATTGTAAAAATGGTGCTCAATTTAAAATCCCCTTATAAACTAGGATTTGCGTCCAAATCCTTTATTCTACATGTTGCAAATGACACTCAATTATTCATTGAGAGTACTGTTGACGAAAATAATTGTTTTTGTTAGTAATAAATGAGAAGGGATAGGCAATTAAATCTATAATCCATGTATGAAATTATTAGTAAAATCAAATTGAACTGAAATTTAATTTGAATGGCTGAATTTCAATTATTTGATTTGATTGTTTGGTTATAATTGAACAGATTATTAGGCTATTATAACTTTTTCTCCAAATTACATGAATGTAAAGAAAGAAATTTAAGAAAAGTATGAATAATTGTGGCAGAAGTTAATTTGTTATAATATTAAATTTATCATATGATTAAACTTACAATTCTAGAAAATATTTCTCGTGTTATTTTCTTATGAAAAACAAAATACAGATAAATCAGATTGGATTGCTATGGAACACTGGGTGGGATAAGGGTTTAGAGTTTTAAAGACACGTAATGCAATTGTATGGAGTACCTTCCACTTAAATTATCAAGTCGTGCAAGTTTTTAGCCTTTAAATTATATTTTATGGAACAAGTTATCCCTTCAACTTTGATTTGATTTAAATAAGTTATCGAATTTAAAATTCAGTATAATTAGACCACTTATATGTTAAACCTATTAAACTAAAACTATGAGTAAACTTAAAATTGTGAATCAACTTGATTTGATGAAGGGTGATTCGCTTCATAGGATATAATTCAGGGGCTAATTTGTACCGAATTTAAAATTCAAGGATTTATTTGTATTGAATCAAAGTTGATGTTATGATTCACGTTATAAAATATAGTTTATGAGGTAATTTATATATTTAACCTTTATTTTTCTTTTATTTTTTAGTATAAGAATACAAATTGAAAATTTAAATTCGAAACCTTTTCATAGAAGTTATTTTCAAATTTTTCTTGTAAATTACTTGGAGTATAAGACTCCTCTTTTAAAATTCAAGAAGCACGTTCCTCACTTATAGGAGGGTTGTGGGTTGATTAATGTGTTGATTAAGTATAAAAATCTATGATTATTTTCCAATTTCAATTCCTTATTATCCTCTCATGTCCAATAAACCAAATGCTACCTTATTATATAATGCAAAATCAAAATCTCTTAATTATTTAATTATTAGTATATAGATATCAATTTATTTTTCTGTGATCTTATCTGAATTTTGACTATTCGTGGTTACTAGAGTGGCAGCAAATCTCAGAAATCTCTCACGCATTGAAATTTTGTATAGAATTCCTTATAAGAATATTCTGATAATAAAATTCAAATAATATGCTATAGAAACTATGTTGGTTCTTTAGAAGGCTTAGCAGACTATGTACTATACAATAAATAAGGTAGTTATTCTCTTATATTCAGTATAAAAGTGTTAAACTCTTATTAATATTAGTTGATAATAATAAGAAGACTCAAATATGAAAAAAATTTCGATTCTCACAAGCAAAAATTCTAAATATCAATTAAACAACTCTTTAATTATCTAAATTGCTATAAAAGTTGATACAAATAAAAAAAAGATTAATACAAAAATCACATATTAATTAAGAATTTAATAATATGCATAACACAGTGACACTTTTATTAGGACTAGTCCTCTTTTATTGGAATTTGTTTTTTTGTTATTGATAATATCACATCTAAAAAAATCTAGTCTCCTTACCGTCCATCTGCATTAAGCAAGGAAGGTTTTTTTTTTTTTTTTTTTGCCATTTCAAGAGCTAAATCACCCATTTATATTTATTTCTATCAATTTATTTCTAAAATAAGTGGTTTCCACGGGCATCTAGGTTTATTTTGATTGTTTGTTTTTCGTGATTTTGTCATCTTGTTGTGGCATTTGATTTTTCGTTATCTTGTTGTGGCGTTTTGTTTTTTTGTAGGCGATTTAGACGGACAAAACATATTCGATCTAACAAAAATAACAAATCAGATTATAGTTGTTTGTATGTTGCAAAATTGGAGTCATAGGTATTCTAGTCACTATAATATTTTCAAATGTGTAGGCATTGAGTCGATTTATTTTGCCATTAATATGAGTGCCGTGAATTTTAGATATTTGGGCGCAAACCTCCATTTCTTAAGTGTAATTTTAAATTTTACTCATCCGAAATTCAGAAAATTAGCTGAAAAAGATTCATTTCCAATTTTATCCAATTTAACTTCTCTCTCTTACCTAAACAACCTCTAATCATTATGAAATTCAAACAACTAATTTTCTACATTTTCATCTTTCTAGTAACATTATTTTTTTCCAAAATTCGACTAGATTTGCAAGATCGGTATGGACAAAATCACCCATCAAAGCTTTCCTCCTATTTCTCCTATTTTTTGGCTTTCTTTTGCAAATTTGATATTGAAAATAAATTCAGATGGTCGAAAAATCTTGGACTTAACAGTTTGAGTTCTAGAAATCAGGAAACAAAAAATCGAGTATCAAGCTACTCTCTCTGTTTCTCCTATTTTTTGACTTTCTTTTTCAAATCTAACACCAAAAATGAACTTAGATGGTCGAAAAATTTTAGATTGGATAGTTTCAGCTTCGTGAACCAATGTTTAAGGGCTAATCGGAACAATTTCTTCTCTCGTTGTATATATAACCTATATATAGCTGACATATAATGTTTTTTTTGCAAAGATAAATTTAGATTGTATCATATGTTATAACTTGGTTATACGTAAGCTATATGTATGTTATATGTATTGATAGATATAGCCCATATATAGTCAATATAGAACACTGTTGTATTATTATTATTATTATTATTATTAATTGAGATTGAAGCTACTACTAATTGGAAACATAGCGTATTAGTGATTGAAAATAGCAATGGAATGACTAAAATCCAATTTTGGATCTAATAAAAGTGAAAAATTAAAATACAATAATTAATCGAGTAGAATCGAAAATCGTAGTTAAATTGTAAGAATATAATTTTTGATCCATTGTTCAAATGGTGAAACCGAGAGAATTGCTACATATAATAAATTATAACGTAAATAGTATCTTTGATTGTAGGAAATTAATTAGCTTATGGCTTGAAATTAAAATTATTGTTGGATTAGATTGAAAAGAAAAAAAAATGAATTAAATTGAAACTTTACATATAATTAGAATTAGGTAAATTTATTTTTTTAAATAATATAAATTAGCCAAATAAAACAAAATAAAATAATAAATAGGGTTTAATGGAAGTTAGTGACACCTTGCATGTACACCAATGTCCTGAATTTTATCACTGTTCATCTTATAGTTTTTAGCGGATTTGTATTTATATTTCTACTAATATATTACTAGTTTGAATTAATAAAATTATTTTTCTTGTAAAAAAAAGATAATATTATATTAAAATAACTCATATATATCTTAAATGAATTAAAAAAAAAGTGAAATTATTTTAAAAATGATTATTTGAATCTATCTTTCATTAGTTACAAATTAGATACTTTCCAAAAATTTGTTAGAATTTGATCATGTATCACATACAAGAAGTACAACGAAATTTAAAATTTTACAGATTCCAAAAAATAGAATTAACCTGTGATTGCCATAGTTAATTTTAATTGAAGATTAAATTAGATTCTTTGAAAATAGTAATTTAGATTCTTTGAAATTGAAAAAGCTTGTAGTTTAATGGGGTGACAAATTGTCTCTAAACTGACAATTTAAGTGCCAGAAAGTCAGGCACAACGTGGAAAACGACTATCCACATATTAAAGTCCAATCCAATTTGAACTCTTTTAAACAGACTCATTTCGCGCTCGCGAAATGGCCCCTTTCAAGTGGTTCTTACTCGGGAAACCCATATTCTGCTTGGGACCAAGTGCCCCTTTTAGCCCAATTGGTTTTCTCGAATGCGAGAAAGACATTTTGGCTTGCAAAAGATCATTTTGCGCTCACGACTTTGCCTAGACTTGGTTTTTCTCTTTTGGTTTTGGATTTGATCAAAAGCCTATTTTACTTCTTCACACTTTCAATATATATGACCTATTAGATTTTCGGTTATGTTGACCGCTCAGATTAATATTTGATCTCAAGCAAATCGTGAGCGGTATTCAATAACATATTATGATCCCCAATTGACCAAAAAATCAGTGGTCTAACTGTAATCTTTCTATAGACAATTATTCGTGCAATTCGTCCTTTACCTTTCCATACCCTACTCGGTTCAGAACTTAGACTCAGTGTTAGCTCTCATTATAATAACTGTGTCATATCTAGTCTAAGTGATATTAAATTTTGTCTTTAAGACTCATTACTCTTATTAGATATGTCACTAAAGACTAACTTCATGACATGTCCGCTCTGACCAGAGACTTCCAAGTAATGATCTTGACAAGAGGCCTTAAGTATACATTCATTCTATTAGGAGTTGTGAATCTTTTGTTAACTACTCAATTACCTTCGAATACTTCAAACTGTACCCAATCAACCACCTTATGAGTGACCTTCACTAAAACAACAAGGAATGAAGTCAAAGTATAAAATCAATATCCAAAATAACCTTGAGCACCTCAAGTCTAAGGATATTGCATCATTGATATGTGAAACTATCACTAACATAGAATAGAGGATCCATGTAATGGTCTCATAATAGGTCATCCAATGTATTTGGCTACTCCAGCAAGTATCCATATGTTAACTTTAAACATCTCATCTATACATATCATGAGATATATTGCTTGATCCAATAAAGAAGTATAACATGTGATAGTCTGTCTGAATCAACAATGTCTCGTCTTGTTGATTCTATGGCTAGAAATAATTTAGATACAAACATAATTGCACATAATAGAAATCACAATATCATGATTATATCATGATTTCCTTCATACTATGTTTTGTATCATGTACTTCATTAATTCGATTTAAGATTTAATTATTCATAATATGATGAACATCAATCTAACGAAAAATGTCATTTTATTCATATAATGAATTTGTGCAATAAGTGCTAAAGGTGATAGCTTAGGGTATCTCTCTAACAAACTCATATCTTCTTTCAATGTGATAACCATAAAAAAAGCCCCTACATATATCATCCATTTTGTAATTTTGCCCATAATATTCTTTTCATTTTAATTGGATTCAAAATATTTATAGAATTTGTAATTAAACCCCTTTGATGTTGTAGTTCTTAACTATATGGTCTATTAATCCCACTTAAAAGTACAAGGTAAATAAATTGTAAGTTTAATATATATATAAATGATAAATCAAAATCTATATTTCTCGTAATTTAAAAATTGGTATGTGATTTTAGGTCCAAAATTAAGTTTACACCTATATTTTTATGCTTGCATTATGCATAGGCTTAATTAGGAGTGTAAAACCGAATCGAAACCAAAAATTGAATCGAATCAAATTGAATTCAATTTATTTAATTTAGTTTGTTCGGTTTTGAATTCGATGAATTAGATTGTATATGAAAAACTCTTTTTATATGGTTAGGTAAGTAATATTAAAAACCCATTAAACTAAACGGACCAAAGAAATATATATATATTGTTTTTATTTTTTTTAGATAAAAAATAAAATTTCAAAGTAATTATCTTAGTTTATGGTAATTGATAAAACCATGAGTTATAATAAGTTAACATATTTTTGTTATTTAATTTTAATTTTTATATGTTAAATTATTCATTAATGATAATTGATTTTAATTTATAGTTATAATAAAGTTATAGTGATTGATTCTAAAATATTATAATTGATAAAATTATGGCAATAACTGTGCAAAAGTTATTATTCCAGTCAACAGTAATCTTTGCCCTTTATGCAATAGCATTGAGGAATCAGTGAACCACCTGTGGGTTTTGTGCCCCTTTATCCGCATCTTGTGGTACAAATTTTGTGATTGGTGAGATATTTCCTGGACTATCCCAAAATCCTTGAATACAATTTTCGAATAGTGAGAGTTCCTAATCACAGATTCCTTTCAAAAGAAGATTTGATCAACTATTTTACATGCGATCATATGGTCAACCTAGTGAGAAGGCAATGAAGTTGTTTTTCAATAAAGAGCTCTAAAGTCTGAGAATCTTTTCTTCGTTAGTGGACATAGATCTGAAGCATGTCTACAAGCTACTGGTGATGGTGTTGTTTTACAGAGTCAAAACCTCCTTTTGGGGGTAGATGCTATTAAGATGCATAGATTTCGTGTCAAAGTTTGACCTCTATATATGGATGGATTGCTCTTCCCCCACATTATGTTAAATGATTCATCTCTTGATAAATTAGGATCGGTTGGGGCTAGGGGTATTCTTCGAGACTCATGAGATAATATTATTTGTTTATTTTCTATACTTTGTGGTGTGATGGATTCCAATGCTGATGAGGTGGATCATGACCCTTCCCTCTTCCCATATATTATTTTTGAATCTGACTCAACAAATATTATTACTTGGCTATCCGAAGAGGAAAACTCCAAACCTGGTCACTGCACAAAGAATTTTGTCTTATAGTGACTCTCAAATAGAGACTTGGATCGGTCCTCTTTATTCATGCAAGAAGACAGAACAACTCCATGGCTAATTGTCTAGCTAAACAATTTGTTTCAAGGTCTAAGAGCATCCCTAATAATCCTCCCTATAATATTATAAAATATTTACTTTCTATTTTAGTTTGTCTTGAAAATTGTGTGCACTCCAACAATCATCCCTAACTCACTCCCTATCCAAATTTTTTTATTAATATAATTTTTAATATATAAACTATAATTCAAATATTGAACTATTTAAACTATAAAATCAAAGATGAATTAACTCGATCACATACTGAACTTGACTAATGATTTCACTCTCTAAACTTTGATTATGCAAGTTAAAGTCAATCTTAAGAGTTGATTTTCTCTTCTTGAATCCATCGAAGATTCTTAATTTGTCACTTCAAAGTATACCAAACAGTGCGCAATTGGTATATCTTTAAAATGCATTGGTTCAATTTTCACTAAAAAAACAAAAGAAGAAGAAGAATTGAATAATTAATCGATCATGTAAGGTATTGTTTGACTTGTGTTATTCCTTGTGGAGCTTTAGACTTGATTCGTATAGTTCAATGTGGAACCTTGGGGGTATACCTTCAAAATACTTTAGATATACCTTGAAAATTTCTTAGGATTCTTTGGGAATATCTTAAAAATTCCTTAGGTATACTTCGGGAATACCTTAGATATACCTTGAGAATACTTTAGATATATATTGGGAATACCTTATTTTATTTTTCACCAAAACATAACAAAGAAGAAGAAGAAGAATTGAATAACTAATATATCGGTTAAAGTGTTGTTTGACTTATGTTATTCCTTGTGGAGCATTGTGAATACTTTAAAAATTTATTGGATATACCTCGAGTATACATTGTGAATACCTTAGTAAGTTTAAAAAAAAAAAAAAAAGAAAGAAAGAAGAATAATAAGATATTAAATAATACAATAATTGTTCACCAATTCATCAATGCAAAAAAATAATTTCCTTCATACAATAGTTTTTTCTTTACACAGAATCCTACTTTCGAATTTAATCTTAACCATGAAGATGATAAAAGACAATATGACCCTGAAGATGATGACAACAAAATTAAACCAGTTGGTACACAACTGTGCCCATAGGATCAAGTACATATGCAAAAATAACCCACGTTCGAGAAACCATTGACCTCTAGTGATGTTGGCAAGATTAGCCATTTGGTTGTACCCAAACAACATGTCGAGAAGTTCCTCCAAACCTTAGCCCCATTTTGGTGCCTTGCCTTAACAAATCTCTTAAGAAATCTATTCACTTCCTAATTTACAAAAGGGTAAACAAACCTGACTCAAGAACTCCCATGAGATCTAATAGACAAAAATACATTGTGTAGATACGGAAGCTGTTGGGTTGTTAAGTTCCCAATCTCCATTGATAACTTTTGGTTTTCCACTTAATATTTACATTGCTTTTTAACAAATATCATTGAATCCATCATCTTCCAGTATATTGGCATATGAAGACAAAGAGGAAAATGAAGAAAATAAAGACTCCTTGACTTAACCCAACACCTTATGGCACGAGCAGAAGACAACGATGCACCACCTGCGTTCGTGTTCATGAAGGCACCCCTCTCTTTCAAGAGGATTCACGGCATGTTAAGCCCTAGTAAGGTTTTTCGCTTTGCATCGAAGTAAACAATATGCTCCACTACTTATGTGGGCCCCTGTTAATTCATTTGAGTATCATTCTTGCGAACGTACTCCCCATGCAGGATACTTAATGTGTTAGCTACAGCACTACATGGGCCGATATGCACAGCGTCTTCTCCTAAATAGAAATTTGGTAAAAACGGAATTGATTTCAATAAAAATAAAAAGAATAAAAAAAGCAAAATAATTTTATAAATAAAATTAAGGGATAATTGTAAAAAATAAACTGAATTTTTAAAGTTGTATTAGAATTAAATTGTACTTTTAAGTTTTAAAACTTTTATCAATATATAAATTCTGACAAAATTCTGCTAACATGACATAAAATTTTAGCAAAATTAAAAAGGTTGGATTGACTAGAAAGCTGATAAAGAAGCTAAGTCATTTTAGAAATTTTAAAATGTCATTGTTTTTGTTTTTCTTAAAATTTTAAAACCAAAATCTTTCTTACGAAATTCTAATTATAGTAAAATTTTTGTTTCTCTTTGCCCCGCTGACTAAACAACTCATAAGTAAGACAATTTCATGTATTAATTTTCAAATTTAAAAAAAGATTTAAGTTTTAAAATTTTAAGAAAAACAAAATCAATAGCATTTTAAAATTTTTAAGATAACTCAGTTTGCTAGTCAGCACAACTATTTTAATCTGACTGGAATTTTATACTATATTAACAGAGTTTCATCGGAATTCACAAACCGATAAAATTTGTATATTTAAATGAAAAAATAGAAAATACAATTTAATTTTATAAATCATCAAACAATTTATCTCTAAAATTTAAGAGAAAGTATTTACCCAAATTTCCACTAAAATATTTTCTTAAAAACCCCTAAAAAGGGAAAAAGGCCCGGAGGATAGAGATATATAAATTTGGGTTATTGGTTTCGCCATATTTCATCTAACCTCCTCACACACACACACGCACTCTGCTATATGCTTTCATTCTTCTTTCTCTCAGCTTTTACACACACCAAAATTACTCCTAATTCCTAAACAAAGCAAACCCATTTATTTTTAATTTGGTTGCTTTGCAGGATTAATGTCATACATATTTATAATTGCTGTTTCGTTGTTTATATATATACATATAAAAGAAAGCAGCTTTTTTTTTAGTAGAGAGAGGGAGAGATGCAAAATAAATCTAGACCCAGCTGCTACAGCTTCTCTCTTGTTGCCGCAGAACACACGCATAAAGTGTCTTCACATTCCGTGTGCAGCCGAGCCTCAGCTTCTCGCACCAACACCACAGCTCATCACCATCACCATATAGCTGCCAAATAATCTTTCTTTTTCTTCCTCTTTTTATCTATTTGCCTATGACTCTCTCCTTCCCTTTTATTCACTCTCATTGCACTTCTCATTCACTTTCTGCTCTTTTTTACCCCCCTTTCCCAATTAAATTCGGCCGCCGGAGACCCTCCCGTGGAGTCCGGATGGACTGTTCTGCCACCCACACAACCGCTCTTCATCTTCATCTTCATCCCCGGCACAAGGAGAAGATCGTTGTCATCATGGGACCGACTGGCTGCGGGAAAACAAGACTCTCCATTGATCTAGCCTCTCGTTTTCAATCCGAAATCGTCAACAGTGATAAAATCCAGGTTTATAAAGGACTTGATATAACCACCAACAAAATCCCGATTCAAGACCGTCTCGGTATCCCTCACCATTTGCTCGGCGTTTTTTATCCAGAGGATGGCGAGTTGACCCCTTCAGAGTTCCGTCTCACGGCCGGGTTGGCTATTTCTGATATTGTTTCCCGAAACAAGTTGCCTCTTGTAGTGGGTGGGTCCAACTCATTCATTCATGCTCTTGTTGTAGACCGGTTTAATCCCGAGATGGACGTGTTCGATACACCGTCCAACCCGATTTCAACCGAGTTAAGATACAACTGTTGTTTTCTTTGGGTGGATGTCTCATTCTCTCTTCTGTGCGATTACTTGTGCAAAAGAGTAGACGAAATGCTGGAATCGGGGATGTTTGAGGAATTATCGGAGTATTACGGTTCGGATGAATGGGGGAGTCAACTCGGGTTGAGAAAAGCAATCGGAGTACCGGAGTTTGACCGATATTTTAAAAAATATCCACCGGGGATAGGAGGAAGAGGGAGGTGGGATGAAGTAAGGAGAGGTGCATATGAAGAGGCGGTGAGGGAGATCAAGCAGAACACGTGTGAGCTAGCGAAGAGGCAGATAGGGAAGATAATGAGATTGAAAAAAGCAGGGTGGGACCTACAAACAGTAGATGCGACGGAGGCGTTCAGGGAGATGATGAAGGTGAGCACAGCGGATAACAGCAAAAATAACAAAAAGAAAAAAAGGAAGAAGAAGAAGAAGAAAAGGTGGATGGAAATTTGGGAGAGAGAAGTAACCGAACCAAGCATGAAGATTGTGAACCGATTCTTGGAGGAGTAGGTTTTCCATACAGCCTTTTCCAGCTGTCCAATTCTTTTCTTTCTTTTTTTTTCCCTTTTTTCCTTTATAAATTTTGGGTTTAAAAAAAAAAAAAAATTACAGAAACATTAGTTATGGAAAGGCAACCATTTTTGCTGCAAATGGCTTAGGGAAATTGTCTAAAAGTGAGAATTTGATTTTTTTTTTTTTGATGGGTTTTGAGTTTATAGAAAAAAGACAAGATAAAATATATATAAAGAGAGAGGAAGATTGGAGGAAATTGTGAATTTTAGAGAGAGAGAGTAGATAATGGTATTTGTTAATATTTGATAACAAACAGAGTGGCTTATTATTATTATTATTATTATTATTATTATTATTATTTAAAGTGTATGGAATGTGGGCTTATACTATGTAGAATATAAATTAATTAAAAAAAAAAGACGTTTTTTGCAATAAAAATAAATATTTTGCAGGCTATTTTGGTCATTTGCTTTGGAAGAGCTTATGCTAATGGATCTAAAAAACACCTTTCCGTTTCAACTTCTAATTCTTTTCCCTTTATTTTTTTATTTAAAAACGTACTTTTTTAACTGTTTATTAATTTAGATTCCTGCTCAATAGATGGTTATAAAGGATGAAATACTCTTCAAATTTTAAAAATATTTTATATTTAAATTTACATTCGAGATATTTGATTAAATAATAAACAATTATTAGTTACCATCCATTTCATTTCTTGAAGAATTTTAGTAACTCATAATCCCAACCAAATTTTTAGTTCATAATAATATCTCTGATTGTCAAATAAATTAATAGCTCTAATTGCCAGAAATTTCTACAATGAAAATTTATTTTAAAAAAAACTGTGATACTTAAGTAAAAATAATTGACAGAAAATTTAATGAAGCCGACATTATATTATATAGTTCTTAAACATTGATCAGAAACAAATTCATATTTCTTAAATTAACAATGACAAAATCCATCCAATTCGTGGCTTAGATTTTGTCAATCTTGAATGAAACTGCAGAGAGATTTTCATAATTTAATTTAATATTAAAAAAAAGAAACTGTTATTGGTATAAGATTTTAATTTCATAAATCTAACATTTTTTAGATTATGGACATCAATAAATATTGGAATTTCAATCTCCGCGTGAAAGTGGTCAAACTCAAAGCAGTAGTCCAACACCTAGCTAAGTAAATTAACAATGTTTGGGTATGGTTTTCTGTGCATGACAGAGATGCTGATGATGCTTTTTTTTTCCTACTATTTTTGCACCATTTTTCACTTCTCTTGTGCAATTGAATAAAAATATTATTTGTCTCAATTTATTCTAATTAGTATAGAATTTATTTTATTTAATTTATATTAAAAATATAAATATTTTATGCTAATTGATATAAAAAAAAATTATTTGAATGTTTATATATTTGAAGAAGTAGTATTTCCCTAGATATTGCAGGCTTCTGACTTAAACATCGGCAACTGCAAGCTCTGTGTTTTCATAATTGGTTCTCATTTAATTCAAGTTTTTGCTGCCAGTTCTCATATATAGCTTCTGCTATTTTTTATTTTTATTTTTTTCCATATGGAAAATTTCAAAAACCTAAATTATTAAAAGTTTTAATCCCATAAGTGTAATTCAAAGTTACATACTAAGGATAATTAATTTCATTCAATAATTGATCAAAACTTCTTGATTTGATTATCAAATAATCTAAGTCTAATATCTTGTGTGTTCTTTATTTATTTTTCTTAATTATATATATATCGATCCGATGTCAACTACATTCCATTGGTAATGGCAGATGTTAAAGAGATCGAGTACAGAAATTTATGAGCAAGATGATCTAGTCCATTCTGCGAAATTAATTCAGATTCAGCATTATATAGAATATATAGAGATCAATAGAAATTGAAATTGAACGATTTGAATTTTACTAAGTGAAACCATCTCTTGCACATGGCAGGCCGCAGCTGTAAGAATTACATATATTTGAGATATAAAATCCAGCTTGAGCATTAATTTATTATTAACATTTAAATGATTGGTGGTACTTACTTTTTATTTCAATTTAAAAAAAAAACTGAAGTCAAAAATCAAAAACGCATCCGGTAATCTCAACTAAATTGACACTACCTTAGTATTTTTCATTATTTTAAAGGCTTCGAGAATATTTTTGTATTTTTCTTTTTACTTTTTATTCCAATTAATTTATGATTAGTTTTTAATTATTAAGAAGCCTAGGAAGAAATTGGCTGTCAGTGTCCACAATGCATTGCAATGCGGTGAAGGAAATGTCTGATGGGTTGTTCTTCTGCCAGCAAGCAATGCTACATGGGGAACACTTATTCTTTAAGTTGAATAAAAACTAAGCAGTTCCTTAACTAGTCCAAGAATAGAATTAAATTAATTAACGCACTTTAATTTGATTTAGTAAAAAAAAAAAATTAAACAATTATAGCAAACTCAAATTAATTATTTTTTGGGAATCATGATCACATATAGGTCTACCTTAGCTGAATGGGATCGAAACATTAGGTTAAACCTACCCCTTGCACTAAGCACAGCATGCAAGAATGGATAATAAATGCACAAATTGCTATGTTGCATGTGCTATCTGTGCATGGAAATTTAAACCTAAAAAAGAAAAAAAATATATAAACTATAAGATATATAAAATTTTATCCAATTTATATGAGACAAGTCTCATTCTTGGAGTACAGGGCATGCACTCAAATTAGCTAATTTTATTAACAAAACTTGAACTAGAAAAAAACTTATTATCGTTATCTTCGATCAGTTGAATGTTTGAGCAGACAAGATTAATAGACAAAACTTAGTTAACATATTTGGGTATTTAGAATTGCCCGTTGAAAATGCTAAAAGTAAGTTTTTAATTTTTTTGATTTAATTGACTGATTTTTTTTAATTTTTTATAAACTGTTTTTTCAAATTTATTTTTGTAAAAACCATCTATTTACCGGTTTCTACTAAAATCAATTTTTAAAACTCCAAAAAAGTTTAAAATACAATTTTTTTTTTCCAAAAACGTTTTTTTCAAACGTAATGCCAAACAAAGCCATAGTAGGTAAGCCTATTTTATTTTCATTAAGGGTTGGTTTGTTTTGAAGAAAAAAAATATTTTTAATTTTGAAAACTGCTTTTAAAAGAAATATATAAATAAATATTTTTCCAAAATACATATTTAAAAAAACAGCTTATAAAAAATTAAAATAAATCAATTAAAAAAATTAAAATTTGCCTTTTGAACATTAAACAGCATTTTCTAGTGCATAATGGGTTATTTGTGACAGTGAAAATTATTCCTTTTAGACTTATCATAAAAATGATAAAATCTCATAGATGATAATAAAAAGATTTAAATTCGAAATTTTATCCGATTTTTACAAATAAAAATACAAACCAAGCTACTTTTAAATAAAAAACCTCCTTACGAACAAAACGAGGAGAGGAAAATATTTAGGCTAGTCAAACAAAATGATTCGAAGCCTACATTGAGACGCACATATTGATATTTGCAATTTGACAATTAATTGATGAGAATTTTTATGCTTAGCTATTATTTGAAGCAGGAAACTTCTCATCAGTAACGGAGCCACTATAATAGAATTATGATGAATTATGAGCACCAAAGGTTTAAGGAAAAAAAAAAGGTATATATATATATATATAAACCTTTGGATGATAGCTGAAAATAAATTCTTAACTAAAATCTTTTAGGATGATTGCTGTATGAGGAACCAGAATTGATGTTTCTATTATAAACTGCAGGTGTTTGATAAACATTGAGAAATAAAATAAAATAAAACTGCACATGCTTGGTACACTGAACAATACATAGGGTTCGTGTTATTTTAACAAGATCAACTATTCAAGTGCTAGTCTATTCAATATTATAATTAAGTGATTATAAACTGATTTAATGTTATTTTCATGATTAAGAAGGAAATGTAATTAATTAAACGGAGATTTATTAGTTAACAACAAGGATTGGAACTGTATTAATTTTTTTGTACCTTACTTGAAGGTGAAGCAAATTGCACCTATATAAACAAATTGCACCTTACTTGAAGGTTAAGTGTGAAGAAATACACTGCTGATTTTTAGTGAACTGTCTAGAGAGTGTTTTGCTTTAATAACTAGAAAGAACACAATTTTTTTATAGAAAAACACACACACACACACAAATATTAAACTAACGAAAAACTTATTAAAAAAATTAAAATCAAATGAAAAAAAAAGGGAATGATGAGGAAAAATGAAATGGGGAGATCCAAGAAGAAAAAGGGAAAGACAAGAACATAGAAAAGAGAGAAACAGAAAGCACCCCATAGATTAATACACAAAAATGTTTTATAAAAATGGAGAAGACAGACAGAAACAGACAATCAAAATGATTATATTATAAACCCACAAACACAAACTTAGAAAATAAAAAATAATTAACATATATAATTAAGTGGGTTGTCCAATTATAGCAGAAACCCAAGAACAGCAACATCTGCCAGTGACTGAGTGCGCGTGCGGTTTCCTTGCGCATGATCCTATAATAATATTATTGTAGCATTACTCTCTTTAAAAAAAATTTATGTGAGACTGTGAGAGAGAGTATTCTTTTACAAAGGCAGAGAAGGTGCAGAATGATGGGAAATGGGAGGATTTATTTAGCATGCCTAATTAGCTATAGATTATAATTAATTACCTTGAGACTATC
>CATIWF010029516.1:0-96786 GCA_949630135.1 Balakata baccata
TATATTTTATTACATGTTGAACATTATTTTGGCATGAGCATGGTATACATATGATATGTCATCCCATAGTTGTACGAATTTAGATGAATATATGTACTACTAAGCATTAGGTTGCTTAGCGTGTGGACGTTCCTGCAAGCAGGTTTGAAGCTGATAGATAGAGGAAGTTGACTGAAGAGAAGAAAGCCTATCAGAGATTATAGTATTGACCTTTAGGGTCGGTGATATCTTGACATTTTTTTTTGTTATATGTCATATGAGATATGGGTAGTTGGTGTTGCACATGTCTATTAGATTAAAGAACATATATTTATATATGATACAATTTTGTAAACATCGGTCCAGTTTAGCCTAAACCGGATTTATTTTATTAGATGAATGATAGTTTTATGCATGATACAAGATATGGACTAATATGTTAAAATGATAACATGGAAAATATTTATGTGAAAGGATGTTAAGAGATAATAATATAAGGAAAAGAAAAAGTTTTAAATTTTCACAAGTTTTCAATGACGGAAAGTCTATAACACTTGCTTATATAATTAGGTTAATCTTAATTATATGAGAGGGTGTTACAATCTAAGTGGTCAGCTCAATTCCATTTGACACTTCATTTATTATTGCTTTTCACCCCTCACACTCTTTTATTGAGAGTTAGTACCCAACATTTCAAATATATCATAAACTTCAGCAACAGTTTTTCTCTCATTATTGCCCTAGCTGCATTATTTACCCTACACTGATATTGCTGGGTCAAGCCATCATAGAACTCTTGATTGGTAACTGATAGAGAGTACCATGATGTGGACACTGTAATAAGAGCATCTTGAATCTATCCCACGCCTCATTAAATGTCTTATAGTCTTTTAGGTAAAAATCCTGAATTTCAGCCCTTATTTCCTTAGTTTTCTGATGGGAGTAGAATTTGCTCATAAAACTCTGATACATCTCATCCTAGCTACATAGTGAATTAAGTGACAATGTCATCAGCCACACCTTGGCTCTATCCTTCACAGTGTAGGGAAAGCATCTCAGCCTGAACTGATATTCTTCAAGCCTATTTAGAGGAAAAGTACCAATAGTCGCATAGAACTCACGAATGAAGGTGGGTAGGTCTTCATTAGACATTTCATGAAAGGAAAGAAGCATATTAAGGTATATGCTTTTTAACTCATAATTTCTTACTTCATCCCCAAGGACTATGCACGATGTATTATTTCTATTTACTGGTCTAGCATAGTCCCTCAAGGTCAATTGCCTCTATGCCATTTCTCCTTTAGCTGCTTTAAGTGGGTCAACCATATCTCCTTCTAGCTATTCGACCTTTTCTTCAATTATAAGTGGAGGTAGCTCCTCATTTTCCTCACAAGATATTTCTACTTATTGAACTCGTGATCTTGAATTCATATGGCTTATGTGTGGATGAATCACTAGATTTAGCCTATTTGCTAGCACATGGCATATAAAAACAAAATCAGTGCTCAAAACTAAAAATAAATTATGTCACATTCACGATATAGATCCTAACTGTATACACGTATTGCCGTCGTTTGTACCGCAGTATGGAAGCATACCGACCAAAGTCTAAATACAAGCATATGAGTATGAGAAATCTAATTTAATATAATAATATGATGTCTAATATGAATATTGAATTAATTTGATTTGATGAAAAGTTGCAATTTTGTGTCATTCATGTAAATCAAGATAACAGATTGTGTCAAGAATACAGGGTTTTCGTCCGGTAGTGAGAATTCTAGTTAAGCATATCATAATGGGGAGAATAATATTTTAAGCCATAGGTGAAATTATATGGAGATATTTTAAGGTTAAGGGCTTCAATTTATAGAAATAATATTCTTGGTTCAGATTTATAGTTCGATATTCTGATTGAGAGTTAGAGATATGCATTTACTATTGCAATGATGCCAAGATGATCACAATTGAATTCTAAGATTTTTTAAATTGATAATTTAGAAATCAGACTTCAGATAAATTTTTACGGGCATGATTTAGAAAAAGAACTAAACCGCAAAAACGTAATTTTCGCACTGATAGTCGTTTTGCAACATTGAAAAGACCATTCTGAAGAAAAAAAAATTTCTGAGAATATTGGTATGTTCAATTTGAGGAGATAAGGTCATTTGAGATATGAAATTTAAGAAAATAAATTTGCTCAAGTACTAAATTGAAAATTTGGAAAGTTGGTGGAAATAGTCGAAAGTCAAAGTTTATTTTGGATTAATTTGGATAAAATCTAAAATATCTTTTTGATTAATTTTAATTGACCAATAGGAGCAAGAATTAAGATTAATTAAGCACTAATCAATTATAAAAAGTAAAAAAAAAAAATCAACAATTCATCATAAAAAAAAAAACCTATCATCTTCTTCTCCCTCTTCCTTTGCACAACCACCATGCCATTTCCATTAATTTCTTTCAATTTTCTCTCACAAATTACAATAATCCAATACTAAGGAGGTATAAGGAATTAAGTAGTAGTGAAGAAAATATTTTTGGAGAAAAATCAAATATTGGTCAAAAATTCCAAGAAAATTTGAAGTGAGATTTTCTTCACTTTTCTTTCAAATTTTCATTGATTTAAGTTGATTTGAATGATTTTTTTGAATAAATTTTAGTTTGGTGGTGTGTTTGATATTAAATTTGTAAAAATGAGGAATTAAGGTTTTGTAGAAAAATTAAATAAAAATTGACAGTGAGTATAATGAGACTTGAGGAAGATGGATATGATGAAAATAATTTTTAGAAATTTTCCATAATTATGGCCGAATTTTTGAAAAATTATTTTAAAGGATTTGTGCCATAAAATGATAAAAATAGAGTTAAAAGGAGTGTTTGGAAGTAGAAAATAATTTTTTGGAATGAATGAAATATTTAATAGAATTTTTGGTGAATTTTTGGATTTTTGGCCTAATTATTGAATATTATTTTGGTGAAATTGGTGATAGAAAATACAAGAAAATGGGTTAAAGAAATCATAGAAATTTATTTGGAATTTTTAAAGTATTTATTGAATTAATAGGAATTTTTGAGTGGAAAAATGGATTTTTGGAGAAAAAAGAAAAAATGAAAGTAAAAGGAGAAAAGTAGTTTGGAGGAAAAATAAGGAAAATAAAATGTCTACAAAACTAAAAAAAAATACTATTGAAAAAATTTTGGTTGCACCGAAAAGCGTATTGGGTGACCGAAGTTTCGAATTATGAGTCAAACTAAAAATGTGATGAGAAAAAAATAATATCGATATAAGGTTTTGATATATGAGAGAGCGGGAAGTATTGTAGTGTTTTACTTTCAACAGAATATATGTTAAAAATGACTCTATAGTTAATTAGAAATTTTGCTTAGGCACATTTACAAGACCGGAGCAAAAGACAGACCAGGGAAAGGAGCCAGCAAATATCGGTACGTGAAAGTTGAGGTCTATATAGTAATTTATAATTTGGGCAATTAAATGTTTAAAATATGATTTTGATGAAATTTTGATTTAAATGAGTTTATACTATGAATATGAAATTGAAAAATAATTATTTATAGCAAATATTAACAAAAAATATATATATTTTTGCGTCCAGTCTACTTGAATGATAAAATAATTTAAAATATTACGAAAATTCATATTTGACAAAAATTTGATATTTTAGCTCATATATTATCATAGAAAATAATATAGGAAGTTATTGACATGTCAATAGAGTTATTAGCCTGGTGGATTTCCTATATTCATATATTATACTTTACGGCCTAGTAGGTTTCTTGTGGTCACGTGATATATTTATTTGGTCCGATAGATTTCTTAGGATCATGCGATATAATTTTTTCACAATATTTTCTCTGATTTGGTGGGTTTCTTGGGATCATGGAATGATATGTACCATTCGTTTCCTTATAATTAGTCTATGATGATTTAATATGTTGACATGACAAGAGATTTTTATGAGTTTATAACATTAATGAATGATTTTATATTTGATATTTTCTATAAATGACTGTACCATTGAGTTGTATAAGTTAGTGCAAGAGTTTATTTTTCTCTCGCATATATTTAAAGTAAAGATAAAGCGACAATTATTATAGATATAAAGTCGCTGATAGTGGACCCCACAATATGGAGTCAAGCAATAGTGGCAGTCATTCCGAGCGGGTTGGCATTTTCTTTTGTATTTTGTTATTATGGCATTAATGAAGTAAATAAAAAAAAATTTAAATACACATATATAAGGGAGAATAAGTAGAGAGCAGATTTGGAGTTATATTGTATATCTTTTTCTACTTAAATAAAAATGTTATAGTATTTTATGTAATTGTTTAAATGTTTTGGTATCGGTTTTGTAAATCGTAAAACTATTTATTAGTATGGTATACAATAGTGAATACGGAATGGTAAAAGGTGTTACAAATTGCAAATTTAAAATAAAAGTAAAAATAAAGATGCATTAAACTAAATAAAACACGTTGCCAAATTAATTAGCTAAGAATCTGATCAATCATTCCCTGTCAACAACGTAAAAAATTTGATATGCTCAAATTAGTACTCGCAAGTGTATAAACGACTATAGAATGACAAGTTTATTCCCAATGTCGATCTTAGAAGGAATGATTAGGCTTAAATTCAAAATCAATTAAAATTACCAATAAACACATAAAATAAACTCTTGAACACTCTAAACCAATTTTGAGATGATTGATTAATCATCTTATGGCAAGAAATGTCACTTTGCAAAAAATTATCCTAACAAGCCTAAGAAAGCAGCTCGCATTATCCAGAAAATCAACCAAGTTTCTCCAGTTGATCTTGCTGATGCAGATGTAGAATCACTGTTCTCTCTTGATGACGAATCTGATGTACGCGCCTTGTTCGTAGCAGAATTTTCAGACTCAGACTCACAGTCAGAATCTGGTCTCCAATCAAATGAAACTCAAACTTTTTGATGCCATATTTCACGGCTAAGATCTCTTTGAACGTTGAATGATAGTGAAGTTCACTTTCTTTGAAGTGACCACTCGCATAGGGGAATGAGGACTTAAAGAACCAGAAGATACAATCAACACAAGGCTCACACAAAGCTATTCTTCAATAAGGAACCACTCTTTGATTCGAACCAAATGATACTTTTTATCATATTACTGTTTGCTTTTACTGTTTGAGCATCTTATGTCGTAAGCAGTGACGCATGTGTCACTTGCTTTTAGTCCTATATAGACCTCCTCTTAGTTCAGGAGAAGGCAGAATGTGAAATAGAATCAGTTTGTAAGCACCATAAACCCATTGGATCTAAGAAAGACGGAGAGCTAAGATAGTCTTTTTTAAGATCTTGTCTTAGTGAAGTAATCTGCTGTTCTAACTTTTGTAGCTTGACTGCCATTGTATCAAACGTAGCATCATACATCCTAATGGATATCATACGTATCAATTTTGCATTTAAAGCTGCCTGCTTTTGTTCCATTTGGATCAACAATTTATACGAAGCATCATATTTGGCTATCTGCTGAGTATTCATAGCAAAGATTTGACTTGAAACATTATCAACCTTTTTCTCCAATTTGTGAAGCACAGAATTTTGAGCATGGGCATTCTGTGTCTGCCAACGGTGACAAGTAAAATATCTGTAAAATACTTACTATCTCTATTTTATATTCGACTCTTAATAATGGAGAAATTAGTAATTTGATATTAAATTTGAGATAAACATAAACATTTATTTATTATGAATAAAATGCTATAAAATAATATGAAATTTGAAATAAACATGCATTTCAATAATTCATTGTCAATAAAATACGATTGAAGAATGAAAGTTGAACGTTCGTTTGATAGGAACTAACTATTTAATTGGTTTATAATAGTTAATGCCTAAGCTGATGCATGTATCTTCTTTGTTCATTGTATTTCTTCTCTTCTATATATTTGTGGAGATATGTTTTGGTCATGAAAACCACGAATTGTGTAATACTTAGGTTTATGAACACTGTGCTCGCTCTAATTTGTTAGGTATCACCGGCAAGAAAGCAGTCATTTTCTGGAAATTTTCCACCCTCAATATGTTCTATTTGTTGAGAATTTGATTTAAGCATATGTACTTAAGTTTTTGAGGAATTGTTTGAAGGTTGGGTAATTCATTGAGACAAGAAGGATAGAGGGCCCTCCATGAATAAAAATAATATTTATAATACTATAAAATAATATAAAATTTTATATAAATATGCACACTTTTATATATATATAACTCATTAAAAGTGGAAATATACAAATTTATTAAAAAGTCAACATAAATTGTATTAGTTAATGAAATTAATTTTATCATTTAATAATTTAATTATTAGTGAATAATATTAATAATTTATTGATTAGAAATTCAATTCTATTAGAACTAAATAACTATATATATATATAATATATAACTAATATCAAAAAGAAAGAAAAAATAATTTAATAAAAAAATATTAGGGAAAGTATGATAAAAAAAAATATAATAGACAAGATAATTTATATATAGTGAATAAATTAACATATTAAATGACATAGGATAAATATTAATTTTTCCTATAATTTATACATTCAATTATAATATGAAAATCTCCTCAATATTTCTTATGAGAGGTTACCCCTAGCACCCAACAAAAAAACTAATTGAATTATGAGGGAAATCAAATTAAGAATGAGAATATTCTTTGAAGATATATTTACATGTTCATGTTATATTTTTTATTTACGTTAATTTGTCATTAAATTTCAATGAGCTAGATTTATTTACCTTTAATTTTTTACATAATTTAATAAAAAAATATTAGAAAGACATAGTAAAAAAAATATAATGTACAAGATAATTTGTATATAGTAAATAAATTAATAATCATAATTTATTAAAAACCACATGCGATGATTCAGAATAGGGAAATATGCAAAATAACCGTAAAATATTTAATATCTATATTTTATATATGATTTTTAATAATAGATAAATTAGTAATTTGATGGAATTTGAGATAAATATGCATATCTATAATTCACTACGAAAAAAAATATCATAATAAGAAGAAAAAATATAATAAAAACCAAAAAATTTTATAAAAACCAAATTATAATTAATAATGAGTCTAATATCTAATAATCACGTACAAGACATGTTAATAAAAAAACTAGTTAAACTAAAGGCTAAAACTAAATAGAAAGCAAATAAACAATAGAATTAAACCAATGAGGAAAAGTAGATATCTAGTTTCGCATCTTCTAATTTTGTATTTCTCATCAATTAATTAAGTCATAATAAATTCAAATTTAATAGATTTAGCATTCAGTCTAATTTTTAGGTTAATTATAGATGATTCACCTAATAATGAAACTCTAATATTTTTATTCTCAATTTAATAACTGGTTGATCAAAAAATTGTCAAATATAAAAATTAATTAAGAATAATTGAAAATAATCTTAAATTCATTCCATAAAATAAATGTTCAATACAATATTGGATTTCACTAAGTATCCAGAATAATTTAGTCTAACATTACTATATTATTCTAAACTAAATATTATAATTATAAAAGATGGATAAGAAAAGAATTGCTCTCAAATCAGAATTTTCAAATTCAAAGACATAGTCGTCTAATCTCTGGTTGAGCCTTCAAATAATTTTCAAGCATCGATTCTAGTCTTTCAAATTGTAGAACAATAAAATTCTCTTTAATGGAACGATGAACAATCGACTAAAAATGAGAGAAGAAAAAACCTAAAACTAAAATCCCTAAAGTAGTAGATTAAAAGAATCCTAAGTTCAGTCTAATTTCCTTTTATAATTAATTCTCAATTAAAATAATATTTCAAAAGTAATCTCACCAAAAGGAGACAAGAAAAATTACATATTCGAAATTGGATTCGCAATGGAGGTCAATACGTGCGTACAGAATATGACACAGGCGTGCAAAGTTATATGGAAGATCGGCACGCTTGCATCAAAGGATACACCTGAGACTGGAAAAAAGCTAGGTATGAACGTGCAAATCAATGTGGCCGTTCCAAAGATAAGCCTAAATATCAATTCGAGCACGCGAAATGGGACACGAGCCTGTGAAACTTGGCTAAACAAATCTTCCCTAGGCATACTAAACTTAAGGAAGGCGTGCAACTGTTGGGCAAAATCTGGCAAATTCCACTTTAATCCCTTTTCTGCAGCAAAATTATATTATTAGTCCAATCTTCTCTAATGACTTGCATTCAATAAAATAGCATATTAAGTACCCTAAAATCTACACTTAATTACTAAAACACAAAATTAAAATATAACACAATTATATTCATCAATGAGAGGCATTCGAAATTGGAAATTGGGAAAGTAGGAGAGGGAGAAACTAGTAGAATTATAATAAAATATAGGTTATATTTGATTTGTTTTGACTTTTGCTTACCTGGATCAAAGAGAAGTAAACAAACCGGCGACTATTAAAACGAAGAAAAATTATTATTTACTTCGTTCAACTTGATATAATATATTAAGACAATTGAATTTTGGAAATTATATAATATCATCTAGTTTGGTATAATACATTAGTATATTTCCGATATTTAGAAATTATATTATTTACTTCATATATTTTGACATAATATAGTAGTAAGAAAAAATATTATCTCTTGCTTAGAAGGATACTAGTACAATAAATCAAACATACAAAGGATTCTAGTACAATATATCAAAACTTCAGAAGGTAAATAATATAATTTTCTAACCTTAAGAGTACTGCTGTATTATATCAAATCACAAAAAACAAATTGTATAATTTTCAAAACTCTACAAAAGTCAATAGTTTTTTTCTATTAAAATAAATTACTTTATGTGTCCTAGAATTTAGAAATTTTATTTGATAAAAAAGAGAGAGCTATGTTCATGTGTGAGAGAGAAATCATTAAATGTTGACAAGTATATATTATCACTTAATTTTTATATTATTGCAGTAAAACCATATAATTTTTTTATTTCATAAAAAATATTTAATTATGATTTAGTTTCAATAAAGTCAATTCTGATGATTTTTTAGCAGTTAGTAATTACAAAATTCATAATAATATCTCAGTTGACACATGAGACATACCACGTTATTGTACAGGTCGAATAGAGTATTATATATACTTACAACTTAATATCCATGTTAGTGTCACGGACCCACACTTGGGATCGTGTGACGCTCAATTGGATCGCGTTCAAGCAAGTCAGCCAAGAGTTATTTCGCTAATTCTGCATATAAGATGAGACATGGGTTAGATTCGGACCAACGACCAAATAACCAATAGCATTTGCAAGCACGTTATGACAATATAATTAAGATAACATATAAACACAACAAGCAATCGTATAAACATGGTATCACATCAAAGAGACACAACCACATAAAGAAAGACACAGAATGAGGAGAAATCGAGCTAGTATTTCATTAATATTCAATTCGGCATTACAAAAATGGTTAAGCCATTATAGAATGTTCGTGTGGGTAGGGGGCAACCCACAAGGCGAACGGGCCCGTCAAGCATCCGATCCGAGCAACTAGTCCAATTGGTGACTAGTCACTCTCCCCTAAAGAGCTTAAGGGGCATGTTAAGGTCTGGCAGAAACATGAATATGTTCAACTCAGCACCCCCTTTGAAATTACAAAAATAAAATTAATGTTGAAAAGACTGTTTCATCATTTCATTACAATGTTCTTGCCCCCCCCCCCCCCCAATTATAAGATGGCCCCCCTTACACTCTCCCCCACTCAAATAGTCGACTGAGTCTTTTTTAAAAAAGGCTTCAATCTGCAGGCTAAAGGAGGATAAGTCTTTGTCTTTCTTTGAGGTGATCTCTTTGTTGCTTTGGCCCTTCTACATGACTAATTATTCTTTAAATTGTCGCCTCTTGGATGACTGCATGCGTCTACTAAAATCTCCCCCACTCATTTGTTTGTTGGTGGGTGTTTGCTGATGGCTAGTCTTGTTGCTTGTTGTGGTTAGCATCTTCCTTGTCTAGATGATATGGCTTTAAGATGCTATCATGGAACATGGGTTGAACTTGTACCCACGCTAACAATTATTCTTATAGTAGCTTCACCATCGCCATATTTCCCACTTGGAATTTTTTTTGGGTCGTCCATGTTCATCTGCTCATTTCTTCATTTGATAAGAGGACTTCTCTAAATATGTTCTTGCAATCTCTTCACTCTTTCTCCATTCTTCCGTGAAATGGAAGGCCTTTGTAAGGTACATCAAGAGGGTAAGGTACCAGAGGTTGTTGACCTGTAACAATCTCAAAAGGACTTTTGTTAGTAATGGAATACTTTTAACAATTGAAAAAAAATTGGGCCACCTCAAGTGTAGATGGCCAATTCTTCCAGCGAGAATTGACAAAATGTCGCATCTATTCTTCCAAGAGACCGTTTTTGCATAGGAGCCCCAAAACGAGCCCTTGAAGAATGAATAAATCATGTCTCCAAAAGCTTATTTCATAGTTTCTGCAACTCAGCTAATACTGGAGGGCTAAAATTATCTTCCTTTCGCTCATTGGGTTTATTATTATTGGGACCACACAAGGTATCTCATTATTAAGGAAGATGAGACAACTAGCGGCAAGCATAGGAACTGATGGCTCTAAGGAACTTTAGGGTCCCTATAGCTGATGTATCTCTAGTGTCCCCCTTTTGGATATTCTCTTCCTCCTGAAGTGAATGTAGAGCATTCAATGCTCCTCTATGCAGACATTCAGCAACTCTATGAGGTCCTTTGCAAAGAAAGCAAGAGATGGGCTTTATGGCCTCACTTTGCGATCCGGCCCCCTGATTCTTCATACTTTGGAACTAGGGACCATAGTCCGAAAGGTGAGGCCCTTTTCCTCGAGTCCTGTTTTGCTATTGAACTTCTTGTCGGACGTCGAACCCCAATTTTGCCTCTCACTTCCTCAAAGAAATTGATTGGTCTGTTCCCCTCCCCCGATAGAGGTCCTACTCCATTTGTTCGAAGGATTGTCTACACTTGAGGCAAATATGAATTTTCTCTTAGAGTTGTTTCTCAAGTAGTCATCAAGGTTTTCAGCAACAGTGATAGCCGTATGATGGTCTTTAATCCCCCGTCGATATAATTCATTCTTGGACCAAGGCTCCAACCTTTTCATAAAGTTGAAAAATTTATCGACATCTGACATGTCTTGTATATCCAAGATGAGGGCTTAGAAGCTTCTCACATAGTCACGGATGGAGCCTGTTTGTTGCAAATTACTAAGCTTGCAACGAACAGTGTATGCGGCATTCTCGGGGCAAAACTGCGTTCAGAGTTCCTTTTTGAATTCTTCCCAAGAGAAGATTCTTTTGCTACCACTTTTCATTTCCTCCACTCGGCTCCGCTACCAGAGTTTGGCATCATCAACTAGATACATTAAAGCCACCCATATCTTGTTCTCCTCTGAGCTAATCTTGGTGGCTTCAAAATAGGAATCAAGATCAAATAGAAAGTTCTCCACTTCCCTTGAATCTTGATTGCCGCCGTAAGTCTTAGGCTCAAGGGTCTTTATCTTGCCATATTCAGGTGAATTAGTGCCAACATTCTCGACTGCTTTCATCAACATGCTCCCTTTAATCCTAGTCTCCTCCAATTCATCACGAACAGAGGTGAAAGCTTCTTGGGCTTCATTGGATAGGGACTCGACTTCCTCCTCGAGAATCTTATGGGAACTAGCAAGTTGTCTCACCACCTCTTATAGGTTCCCCGATCTGTTATCACCTGTCCCTGCACCATCACCACAAACAAAATCCATACCTTGGATGGAATTCTTATGAATTAGTTCATGGACTACATCTGACTCGGCCATTAATGCCTTAAATAATTTTGAATTGGCCACCATAGCCAAAAGGAAATCTTGGTTAGCCACCACGGCTTTTCAAGCTTTAGATTGGGCTACCGCAGCCACAATCGAGTTTGCATCGGCCACTGCAACTTTTAAAGTCTCAAAGGGCTTCGATTCATTGAAAAATGAGCTCGAGGTCTACTGGTCGATCACCCATTTGGGCCACACTAGGCCTGTCCCTCTCAAGGGACTGCATTCTTTCTTCGAGTGCCTCAATATCACCCATTAGGGCCTCACTAGGCCTGTCCCTCTCAATGGACTACATTCTTTCTTCGAGTGCCTCAATTCGACTTATAGAAGTTTTTTCCATTTGTTTTTTTTTCAAGAGCCGGATCACCTCCGCTCTGATACCAAATGTCACGGGCCCACACTTGGGACCGTGTGGCGCTCTCTTGGGTCGCGTTCAAGCAAGTCAGCCAAGAGTTATTCCGCTAATTTTGCATATAAGATGGGACATGGGTTAGATTCGGGCCAATGACCGAATAACCAATAACATTTGCAAGCACGGTATGACAACATAATCAAGATAATATATAAACACAACAAGCGATCGTATAAACATGACATCACATCAAGAGGCACAACCGCATAAAGAAAGGCACAGAATGAGGAGAAATTGAGCTAATATTTCATTAATATTTAATTCGGCATTACAAAGATAGCCAAGTCATTATAGAACGTTTGTGTGGGTAAGGGGGCAACTCACAAGGCGAACGGACCCATCAAGCATCCGATCCGAGCAACTAGTCCAATTGGTGACTAATCACTCTCCCCTAATGAGCTTAAGGGGTATGTTAAGCCCTAGCAAAATAAAACATGAATATGTTACACCCAACACCCCCTTTAAAATTACAAAAATAAAATTAATTTTGAAAAGATTTTTCGCCATTTCATTATTTTATGTGGGTCATAGAATTTAGAAATTTTATTTAATAAAAAGAGAGCTCATGTGGAGAGAGAAATTATTAAATATTGACAAGTGACATGTGGTTTAATTTTGAAGTATTATTATAGTAAAGTTCTGTAATTTTTTTTCTCGTAAAAATTACTTAATTATGATTTAGTTTTAATAAAATTATTTTTTGTGATTTTTTAATAGTCAATAACCAAATTACTGTTGATACATGAGACATATTACGTAACTGTACATGTCAAATAGAGCATTATATATACTTACATTCTAGCATCTACATCAGCACCATAAATTAAAAATGATGTCAACTAGGATGTCAGAATTCTATTTGACCTGTATAATAACGCGGCATGTCTCAAGTGTCAATTAAGATATTAACACGACTTTTTCAATTGTTGACTGCTGAAAAATAACTAGAAATGACTTTACTAAAATTAAAACATAATTAATTGACTTTTATGAGAAAAAAAAATTATATGATTTTCCAACAATAATACGAAAGTTAAGTAATTATAAATGAAATTAACTCATAACATGTCCAAGATTTGGGAATATAAATTTACATATTTATATTTTTTATTATTATATATAAATGTGAACAACTTTTTTTTGGGTGGTTGTTACAACTTCATTCTACAATGTAGATTCATCGTTGAATGTGAAAACAAAAGCAGCATGAAATTAATATATTTTTTATCTTATAGGGTGTGAATGAATTGATATACCACTCTTTCAATTTAATTAAATGAATTCGAATTCTAAATTTACAACTATTTTAAATATTTTTTAAAAAAAAGTTTGTCACCTCTTAAAATTCTATTGCTTCAGATAAAAAGAGGGGCAAATTATAAAAAATTTATGACCAATATTTAAAAAATTCTATTTAAATTATATAAATTTTTATTTTTTTAAAATAAATTTAGTTTTGATAATGCGGAACTAGTCTCAAAATTTAGGTGACATTTATGTGGATTAACTAAATGGACTAGCCGTTACCAACATAGAATAAAAATGCTAATTGAATTAAATATATCAAATTATAATTGAATAATTATATTAGAACGTCGGCTATTCAATATACTTTTATAATTCATATTAATGTCAGTTATTTCATTCGGTCCAACCATATAAACTTCAGTTATATTTAGAGTTAAATTTGCTTAAAAAATAAAAATTTATATAATTTAAATATAATTTTTAAAAAGTAAAATATGTTTATAAAATTTGGCAAAATTTAGAATTATCATTTCTAATTTTTTCAAACAGAATAATACTTTTTCTATACTAAAATGGAAAACTCTCTCAATGCTATAAAGAAAATTTTAAATGTGTGACAGTGGTAATGGCAGTTTGTCTTGTCAGCTGTTGTTTAGCTGTAGCCATATCTCCTCCATGAATCAATTGTCCATGTCTGGAAAGAGCATCTCTTCTCTTCTAAATTCTCATAAAAGAAAGTTTAAAAAGAAAAAGAAAAGACAAAAGCAGTAACTATGTCTACGAAACTAGCAGACAACATGAGGGCTCTTTGGAATGTGAATGACCCCACACTTTTCCACAGTCATCTTCAGCTTCTTCTTTAGACCACTGCACGCTTTTCCCCTCATCATTATTTCTTCACTCCTCTTCTCTCCTTCTTCTTCTTCTACTGTAATCCATGGCTAATTTCTGTTTCCCCAGTTGAAACACTTAACTGGGTTGCAGGTCTTTTTGGGATGGGACAAGCTGCTTCTTCTTCTTCTTATTCTTCATGTAGATGCAGTGACGAGATCTGCAAGCAAACAGCTGATGGACATTCTATTGTCATTACCAAGAAAACAGAGGATCTTACATTGTGTCTTCCTGATGAATGTTTGGCTACTGTGTTTGGTAAATTGAGTTGTCATGACAGGAATTCTTGTTCTATGGTTTGTAAAAGGTGGAAACTTGTTGATTCTAAGTGTAGGCAGAGACTTGTCTTGTTTGCTTCTACTCAAATGTCTACTTGTTTATCAGCTCTGCTTTCTCGCTTTAGCTCTATTTCTATTCTCTCCCTTAAATGCTCCCGCAAACATCTTAGTATTGATGATCAATGCTTCTCAACAATACCCATTTTACTCGTTTCTCTTAAGAAACTTAAAATCAAGGGTTGTGTTGATGTTTCCGATGATGGGTTGGTAGCATTTGCCTCTCATCGTCCTGTTTTTCTTTCTAAAATCTCTTTTGCTTCTTGTGGTTTTAGTGCTAAGGGTCTCATCTCTCTTCTTGCTAATTGTCCTTCTCTTCACCATCTCACTCTGAAGCGTCTCCGCAATTTAGATGCTCATAATGTCCCTTTGTGTTATGATAATTCTATCAATACCAAACAGAGTCATATCAAACTCCAACGTCTCTGCCTTAAAGATCTGCACAATGCTCGCATTTTTATCCCTCTTCTATCTGCTGCTTCGAAAGTATTGAAAACCCTCATTGTGTGCAGAAGCTCTGGTAGTTGGGATAAAGTTATGCAGAGCGTAGCCCAAGATAGAATCACTGCCATTTCAGAGATCCAAATGGAGAATGTACAAATGGGTGATGAAGGCCTAATGGCCATCTCTTGTTGTTGCCCTGATCTGCAAGTTCTGCAGCTCAGCCGCACTACTGATTGTACAGATGATGGATTGTGTGCTGTTGCTAATTCTTGCAAGAATCTTAGGAAGCTGCATATTGATGCGTGGAGCAGATTCGGTGGCAGGACAATTGGTGATGAAGGTGTTTTGAACATAGCCAAACAATGCTCAAATTTGCAGGAGTTAGTACTAATGGGGATTCCTGTAACTATTGCCTCTCTTACTGCCTTGGCTAATAATTGCAGGACACTGGAGAGATTAGCACTCTGTAACACAGAAACAGTTGGGGATCCACAAATGGCAGTGATTGCAGAAAAATTCACCGCCTTGAAGAAATTATGCATTAAGAACTGCCCCATTTCTGAAAGTGGGATTGAAGCAATTGGAGATGGGTGTCCAAATTTGGTGAAATTGAAGGTGAAAAGGTGCAGAGGAATAAGTGAGAGAAGTGTGAGGAAGGTGAGAATGAAAAGAAGTTGGGTTGTAGTATCGGTGGATGTGATGGTACATGAAGAAGATGACACAAACACAACAGTTGCAGGGGAACAAGTACAAGGAATTCCAACACAAAACACTACAACTACACATGTTGTGTGTAGCAGCAGTAGTGCACTCTTCATCAGGTCCACTTTTCAAAATGCTTTTCAATTTGGTAAAAGGAGACCCAATTAATTCTTTCCAAATTAGTTTATTTTTTCCTTGAGCATCTATACATCTTCCAAGTGTGGTGACGGGCTTTCTAGTTTCTACTTCCCAAAGCAAAGATTGAGGTTTTCTCCAATTGGGAATTTTGTGATGTATTTGTATCTCTTGTATTTTCTTTCACTTAGTCATCTCACAGAATCAGGATCTTTCACTGTATAACTCTAGACTCTATCTTTTCTTTTTTAAAACAAAAAATATTGAGCTTCATTGGGTTGAATCCAACAAATATTATATGTGGAAATTGGCTCCTAAATGATGAGAAATCAGTACACACATATGAATAATGCATGAGAAAGAATTATATATCAAAAAGATGCAATTTTGAAATAATTTGACAGTTCAACATGGTCCTGATAATGCTAATGAATTAAGTGCGAACTTACCACTTTGTGAGTAAGAATTGTAAAAGAAAATGGTATTTCATAAGATGTATTTTATCTGTCTAATATTTAATTCATGATTAAAAGGAAGAAAAAGAAAAAAAGCAGCAAAAGCTGATGGAACACGACGTGAGACAAAAGTCACATTTCTACGTTCTCATTTTGCTGTTCACTTCAACACAAGAATCTCTGCCTCGTAAGAGACTATGGAGATGGCAAGAAAGGAAGTTAGAGCTGTCAACCCAGGTGACAATTAATATCTACAACCTTACCACCATCACTACCATGATTTGCAACTGAAATACTATAAAAGATTCAAGAGATTTTTCTAGCTGAATCATGGCATTCAATTGTGCAAACGGATTAAAACTAAGAATAAGATATTTGAAGTTCTAACAATACATAAATGTCTCTTCAGTTCTTTCATCGACTCTTGTGCAGCTGTATTGTTTGTGGGTTATAGAAACATTGGGCAGAGCTTGCGAAGTTTTGTACATTATGCTCAGCAAAATAGGGCTTTCAGCTTGAAGAGAGCAAAAGAAACGGTGGGACAGAAAAGATCTACAGCTCCATAGATGCATATAATCTCTTCTCAGTATAAACTTGTGGCTTCACATCACAGCAGGAAAGAAGCCATGATAAATACACTCCAAAATTGAAACAACTATAAAGCCTCAAGAGTGAGTCTTTTCCTGCTTCAAAATTGTATTGATTTGATAAATTAAGAATTTAATAATTCTTTGTACTAAACGCAATCACATTGTTCTATGCACCCAAATGAAACTCAAATATATCATGCAATATGGACAAAAAAGAAAATTGAACAATCTAATAAAAAACAAAAGGAAAAAAACACTCTGTCTGTTAATTTTAATCTGCGTATCATGTACATGTACCTACCCAAAAAAGTTTAGATCATATCTCTCATAATTTAACACACAACGTGAATCAATTATATACATATTTTATTTATTAATATAATTTATATTACTACATAAGTTTTATATTAATATAATTTGTATATAAATTAATAAGTATATAATTACAAAATTTAAGTACATAAATTTGTGATTATTTAATTTTAAAGTATATATATATATATATAACTATAATCTCTTCATTAATTATAAAGTTTATTAATTTATTAAGTATACAATTATATATATATATTTGATATTATAATATAAATTAGTATTTAAGTCTAAAATAATATAATTAGTACAAATAACGATTTATTATTCAGAGTATTTTATCACATCCATATGGTAGAATTCTCTTAATAGAAAGGCATGTTATGCCGTGACTCGGCTCTTCTCGATAATTGCTTCGAGTTAGTATAACCTGAATGGCTAAGGCAGGGATAAAGCAGCCATATTGCGAAACCTGAATGGCTAAAAAGGCTGAAGTTCGGGCTATATTCATGCTTGGATCCGAAGAGATCCATACATAACATTATAATTTTATTTATTTATTAAGACCTCTGGTCACCTGCAGCACTACTCCGATGATGAATCGGTGGCCTCTCTCTTTCATTTGCACCAGTTGGAATTTTTTCCTTTCCCCTTTTTCTCCCTCTCTTCTGGTTTTTAGAAGAAGCTTTTGTGGGGTTTGAATTTTCTATTTTTGATTTTCTAGGTTTGAGATTTTTAGGGGATCGGTTGGAATCACTCTTGTTATGTAAAATCTAGATAGTTCATTAATGGCATAATTTTGTTAGTAATTGATATATAATTTGAATTAATTGATATTTTTGTGAATCAACTCATAGTTCAGAATTAATTCAAATTTTCACGGGTATATGTCACTATTCGATTTGCTTATGTGGACTAAAGTGTTCATCCTAATTACTTGCTCTAACGTGTCTTTCAACAGATGTGATGTGGTAATAGTGAATAATGTTTAGTATCAAAATTTTGCCAAGCACGCTGTTGCTTTCTGGGGAGGGCCTTTTTATGGTGTTCTTAGCTGGGATAACAAGCTTACTAGTGCTCTGGTATGTTATTGAATTAGTATCAGCTAACTTTGCAATTCATGTTTCTATGACAGTTTATTGATTCTTTCAATGTTAATGTCCATTTTCATGTCCTGTTAATTCCTTTTAGAATAGGCATGATAATTATCTTTATAAGTTATTTGGTGTATACTTGATGTTTGAGCCTTGATGAAATTGTGGGTTTTGTCTAGTTGCCATTTATGCTATAGATGAAATGATTTGCTTCTGAAATATTTATTTTTAACAAGATTTTATCTGTACAATGTGTTACAATATGTTACCTGTTTTTTTTTTTTTTTTTCTGTTTTGGATAACTTCTTATACCTTTCATGCTTCTCATATTTAAAATTATTTTTAATTATCTCTCTGATTTTGTTTTCCTTGTTTTCTCATCTTGTTTTGTTCTATTGTTATTGTTATATCATGGCTTAAGCTTCCAAATTAGATGAATGGTCTCTGACATGAAATTACTACCAAATTTGTTTGTGATGCAATGCTGCTTGTCTAGCTGTGTCAAAATTACCTACTTCGTGATTTAGGAACTTAGAATTTTTCTGGAGTTATTATATATGTCTTGTTGATATAATCTTTGTCAATCTATATCAGATACTTCTGAGTCACCTGAGTTGTTCTTGAGCCCTAGCTATCCATATGAAGAGATACCAAGGACATTTCACAATCACACCAGTATCATGTGTTCTTACCAACTAGTTTTCACAAGCTTCAACAAAACCAAAGGTAAACTCTCTCTTATTAATCTGACCTGCTAATGCTCATATTGATAAATGTATTATTGGGATCTCACTTTAGTTGTTTGGTAATGACCTTCAGGAGGATTAATCTAGTTAAATCATGGAGCATCCTCAGCCTCTTCAATATGTTGTTTGATAATGTCCTGCAAGAGGATTAATCCAGTATATTTGTAATGTCCTGCAGGAGGATTAACTGATTTCCCATCTAATCTGGATGAAGACCGGTGGACTCTCACAAGCATTAAGAAATTGATATTTTATGTTCGAGAATGTCTCGTTGTTTTGGATAATTTGTATAATATCAATATTGTATTCTTTGAAACATATGAATATGAACCATTGGAAATTGATGAATAATAAAAATTTCAATTCAATTTCTAATTCCTATTGCTAGCTGAATATATATGTTCCATTAATTTATTTGTTTTTGATTTATGCACTTCTAGTGGTACAGGTTTTTGCTTCCTGCTTACCAATAAGAAGCCATATGATATGCTTCAAGAGTCAAAATTTTGTTTTTCTTGAACTATTCAAAGCAATTGGCTAATTTGAAAAAAGTCAAGAAAAAAGACAGATGGATAGAGAAGTGTAGAATGATGGGTAAGAAGTGGTAATATTAACAGATACAATCGTATTTTACAAAAGAAAAATTCCTAATGCATGTAAATGGTTAGTCACTAATAAGGATAAAGTTAGCAGCTATTTTAGTTTTTCCCTTACAAATAGGACATAAAAATGGTTGATGAAAATATTACAGGATTTAAGAGATTGTATAATGTTTGATAATTATTCTAATATTATATTTTTAAGTTTCATATATTTTACTAGAATGTAAATTTATTTTATCTCTTTATAATCCATACAAATGTCTTTTAAGAAAAAACGAATGGGTATAAAATTAACATTTATTAGATTCAATATTAATTTCATAGAAAAATAGTAGTTTTTGACATAAAAATAGTAACAAATATATATATATATATCTATCTATTTTTGTTATTTATATTTAAAAGCACTTCAAAGAGCAGTATTTAACCAAACACAAAAAACTGCTTTTTTTATTTCCCAACAATTTACAATTTAGTTTATCAAACAGAGAATTTGCTTCTACTATAAGCGCTTCTGTTTTCAACGCTTTTACATTCAACAAAATTAAACAGCAATGCCAAACAGGCTCCAAGTAAAATTGGACGAGCACATGGATGTGGGCAAACAATTGAACAGTTTCTCTTGAAAAAAGTATTGTTAATCACATTGCTTTACTTGGCAATTTGTTAAAGTTTTCGCATCTGTATCATCAAACTATGTACAAGTAAAATTTAGACTTAGAAATATAATAGGCAAGACATAGATAGAAACAACCAGCCACTACAAATACAATCCCTCAGATCGAAGATACAACAGGGAAAAAATTAAACGAATTTCGTTTGTTTGGGGATTTCACCTTTTCTGAGGATGGAAAGAGCATATTCAGCAGTTTCAATAAGATCATTAATATTATGAATGGATCTCTCTTCCGATCCAAGCATGAAAATGGCCCGAACTTCAGCCTTCTTAGCCAGTCTCGCTGCTAAATTCAGAGGCAAACTTGGAGAATTCAGGCTTCGCAATATTTGGCGATATAAAGAAAGAATTCGTCCTCTATTCCTTGCCAAATCTTCCGCCGTTGCCCATATCAGACCTTTCGCCATCGGTAACTGAAAGATTTACTTCTTTAATCTGAGAATCAAGAAGAAGCACTATATTGATATTGTTTCGCTGTTCTAACAACTGCATTCAATTGGGTTATTGAGGCCAGGTTGAGAAAGAAAAAGTTATCGAGACTAGGGCTTTTTTTCTTTTTCCTGGAAGATGGATTGGCCTAATTGCCAATCGCTGAATTTGGAAGGAGAGCTATATTTATATTAGGGGTGTAAGCGATCCGGTTCAATCCGGAGATTACAAAATCTCCAGTATTGTATTGGAAAGTCGGAGATTTTTAAATACAAGTCTTGTATTGTATTGAAAAAAATAAATTTTCGTATTGTATTGTTCCGAAAATTCAGGACAATTCAGTACAATTCTTCGAGTCTTTCAGTATTATACAATACAGTACAAACAGTTTGGTACTCAGATAATATGATTCATATACTTATAATGAAAACTTAATACAATATATCAAAATTATTTTATTAATATAACATATCAAACTTGATATAATATATTTACAAGAATATGTTCTAAAATTGGCTAAATTGTCCTATCTATTAAAAAAAATTTATCCATTTATATCATTTGTTGTCAATTATAAAAGCAACATTTTATAAACTAAGAACAATGAAAGATCAGAGCAAATAGAATGATAGACACTGACATTAGACTTTCAGGTGAGTATAATATAGTCCAGAAGCACAATATAGATAGGTAGTCTTGTGCTTAATTTAGGTAAGCTTTCAGATTTACCTTAAGCAGAAAGATGGGTCACCACTTTTACCGGGAATTTTCATTTTTTTATCTCCTTTGTCACTTTCTTCTTCATTCTACTGAAAAATCCATAAACAAATGGATTAATTTCTTTACTAGTAAAAGGATTTTGTATATATAAGAAATTGACAAGTCAACAAATTGGAGGTACTAAAAATTCATTGCAATTCCAACGTAGATGCAAAGCATCAAAGAGGCATGAGAGAAGTAATACAAATAATTAAAAATCATTTATTCAGTCTTGCATTCAACACCATCAAAACCAATTTATCTAGAATTCATATTTAGAAAGGTAAAATGAAAAATCTTATAAAAGGAACAACAAATCTACCCGTCCACTTTCATACTGAGGACCAACAACATAAAGATTTACATGTTTCTCTTAATACAGCACATTATATCATTAAAATGAGCATCAATACACAAAACATACCAGAATTCACAGGACTTGTTCTTGTCATTAACTTGTTCCATTATTAACAAAAGCCTAAATCAAATAATGGAAGAATTACTACCGCACAGGCACATACTGTGAACACTTGCAATTATGCCATATACCTATGGAAAAAAATCATATATAATATGCCCATTTACAAATGCATTAACAAATTTCAATTGTCTTACAAATTTTTGCAAGAACTTATTATCAACTTAATATAGAAATATTGACATTCACTTCAGAAGAATCCCTCAAAGTGACATTAATCAATGATATAAGATGTCAATTCAACCAGCAAATCGTTATTGGTTAGACAAGAGAATATCTATAAATTAATGTTAAGAGTTAAGAACTTGAAATACAAAAATTACACAACACAGTAACACAAAATGTATTACATGCATTTAGAACCTTATCCACAATTTCTGCCTAAAATTCTATGGCCAACTTCGTCAGCTCTAAGAAGTTATTAGAGGCCAGAATCTAAAAATTAAACAATCGAAATGCTTGTATTGATTTAACATGATTGTTACTTCATCTTGGATCATTGATGACAAAATCAAAATGATTCTCTAACTTAGATCAATACCCATATAATCTTATCAATGCTCTAAGCAAAGACCAAATGCAGTTTCTCTGTATAAAGGACTCAAATAATAAAGTCTTAGATTGGCATCTAATGATTTTTCAATAGTAACGCATTTTAGGCATCGATTTAACCAAGCAGAAATAAGCACAGGATAAAACACAATAAACATGGATATCACTCCTTCAAAGAGACAGTATCTCCATCAAAGACACCCACAAATTCAATCAAAATCAAAATAGCTTGGAATAAAAATGAAAAGATTCAAAATAGCAATCCTAAAAGTGATACTTCAATGCAAGTATAGACAACTCTAATGCGGAAAAAGAAAACAAATATTCTAACCACAAGAAGTTATCATCAAGGATGATTAGAATAGCTTTCTGATGGCAAATACTACATCAGTGAGATAAAAGATAAAGAAATGCCTCAACTGTTTTAGAAGCACACAAGTAATTAATCTCAAATATAGATATGAAATTGCTAAAGGAATGGAAGAAAAAAAAACCCATTTTATTATTATGAGAAAGCAATTTCATGTCATTTGCCCACCTCTTCTACATACGTGTTCAGTTTCCTAGTACAATTTTTCACCTTAATCCAATTCAAATTCTATATTTCAAAGCAATTTCATCTTAATTCTATAGTTCAAAGCAATTTCAATATGATGATACCGAAAACTGAAAGTATTTGAGGATTGGATACCTTGTGATTCTATAGCAACTATTTCTTTTTCCGATTGCAGAGATCTCCAAGATGGTGACTGAGAGATGGAGAAATTATAATAGGCGGTGAAGTTATGGGAACATCGGAGTATTATGTGCTGGAGATGAAGAGGGCGGCAGCTGTGAAGAAGGTGGCTGCCAAAAAGAAGAGGGTGGTTGCTTAACCCTAAATGAGAAACTTAAAGCTTATATACTTGGGGTTTTAAAATTTTAGATTAGTATTTTATGTATTTTAAATTTTATTTACATATTAGAACAAAGTTATAAATAATTTTAATTATATTGTTTGATTAATTAATATAGCTGTACATGAATTAAGTTGACAAGCCGAAGTTGAGCTCAATTTTGAGATTGACAATAAATATTTATAATTCAAATTAATATATAAAATTATATTTAGAAATATTTTTAAATATAGTAGAATATTTATACTTATGATTATTGATTTAACAAATGTTATAATTTTAAATTTTTTATTATTATTTTGATCAATTATAAATTTAATATATTATTATTTGATGAATTATGGATTAAATTCTTTTAAAATATAATAATAATAATAATAATGTGGTTCATAATAGTATATGGCTCACAAATTCATAATTATCAGATAAATACCAAAAAAAATTTATTTTCATAAATAACAAAGTTAATAATATAAATATATTAATAAGATAATGTTAATGATAAGAATATGGTTTGGCAGCTAAAAATGGGAGACTATCAATACATGATACTACTCACATCTTAATACAGTCAATTTTTTAATAATTCTTTTAAAATTGTTAATTGGTCTGACCAGAAAATTATAAACAGTTTGGATGAACTACAGTATATAAATTTATCAAATATATATTATTTTATTAATATAATTTAGATTAATATATAAGTTTATGTAATATAATTATTTTGATGAAAAATAATATACTATATGGTAAGCTATGAATATATTAATATTTATATTTTAAATTATTAGATATATAAATTTAAAATTATATGTATTATATATTAACATAATTTAGATTGGTATATAAATTTAATGTAAAATATATTTTTTTGATAAAAAATAATATAATATATACTAAGATATGATTATTATAATTTAAAAAATCATATATATAATTAACTTGAAAAAAATCAACCATATATATATATATAATTTAAAATTAATTTAAATTATTATATATTTTTTTTTAATCCAAAATTAATATTTAAAACTCACATATTTAATCATTTACAACATATAATTACATCACATGTAATAATAGAAATTAATCATACAATTTACAATTCTATTACAATTGTTAGAAAAATTTCCACCCCAAAATGGAAAATACAAATTAATCTTTATCTTGGTAGATCTTTCTTGTTGCTCATCCTCCTTAAAATTTTGGGCCTCCATATTCCAAATGTAAATTTTTATATTATATTCTCTTGTCATACCAAGAACTTTAATATAATGGTAAAAATTAATTATGGATATATTAATATTACAAACCAATTTATAAAAATAATAAAACTCATAACGCCTTTGAAAAATCCAAAATAAAATAGGAGATACATTATGTAACATCGTATGCAATATAATATATATATCAATTATAAAAGAACAATAAAAAAATTATTCATAACTAAACTGAGTTTACTAGTATAAAATAATCATTTTGCTCAAAAATTCATTGGAATGACTTTGATACCATTTGTCAGCCGCGGAAGATTTATTTGGATTAAGGGGAGTTCTAGGTCTCGGTTAAAATTATAAATTTCAAAATTTTTTAATTTTACTGAAACATGCAATCAAATATTATATGATATGAAAAAATAATTTTTATGTTAATCTTGAACATTTATCTATAACTTTTAACAAAACATATTTTGTAACCTTTATGGATAATATCCATTTTGCCAAAATTATCCCATGATTTTTAAGAACAAAATAGAAAATAAAAGGATTAAGACAAACATTTTATTACCGAGTTCACCAAAGTGCAAACCAAGCAAAAATATCAAAAGTTTTAGTTCTATTGATGAAATTCTTTTACTAGTCTCAAATGTATAATCACAAATTTTCTTATTCTAACAAATTTATAAGTTATTAATATTTTAAGAGCTTTTCTTCAATATTTTCTTGAAAAAATTTAAAACAAAAATAATTTTTTGCTCAGAGAAAACAAAGAACTAGTGAGATGAAGATAAAGAAGAAGAAGATATTACGAAGATTATGAAGGAGATTAAGATAAAGAAAAGCAAAAAAAATGGCCAAAGGCCAAATAAACTTTCAACCTCATTAAATGAGATAAAGAAGAAGAAGATATTAAGAAGATTATGAAGGAGATTAAGATAAAGAAAAGCATAAAAATGGCCAAAGGCCAAAGTAAACTTTCAACTTCATTAAATGAGGTTTGCAGATGAAGAAAAAAATTTTGGCCTTTTTTTTCTAAAAGTTTTGATTTATGAAACAATAATTATGAAATAATTGTATAGTTTAATTTCTAGCTACTACCATTAATTGTAGAATCAATCTTCTCTTCTGTAACATGTGGCAATTACTTTAATATACCACTATAATTAATTTAATTAACAACTTAATTAAATTATTATAATTTTAATTAACACTTTAATTAAAATTATAAATAGGAGAAATAGTTAAAATTAATCTAACATTAATTTTAACTCAAAAATATAAATGATCATTTCTAATTTAATTCTCAATTAAATTACTTCTCATATCTATATATGGACTAAACTAATAATGTATTTTGAGTGTGACTTATAAGGTCAATAATTTTGTCGGAACGGAAATATAATATTAACTCTTTAATATTATATCGGACATAATTTCTGAATTCCTCGGGTATGTATCCTTTCGGAATTCTCCTTTTAATTACCGATAAAATCACAAATATTATTTTGACCTTTAAATCATAATATAAGGTCCTCTCGTTATGATCCCGATATTGATTAGGGTCACAGTATATCAAACTCTATTAGTCAATGTACTAATGAGTGATAATTTGCGTTCTGATTAAAATAAGATTTATCATTATTAATCTAATTAATAATTCAAGCTTACATTGAATAAGTCATATTTCTCCTAGCTATCAGAACCAAAATATCAACAATGTTAAGATTTTGCCCTGGTGCTATAGGGTAACAATTTCTACTATTGGTAATTTCATGTCTCACTACATGACTAACTGTGGTAACTACGAGCTGGTTTATTAAGCGCAGATAATACAGTACAAGACAAGAGCACCTCCACATCAACCCATGAAAGGACAATCTTGACACCTCAAGTTAAAGGACTTTGAGTCACATAAGACTCATATATTATGACCAAGATAATAACCGTTGACATTTAGCATTATTTATACAGTTATTATCAGACGTCAATGTTCGGTACCCTTAACTTTTTAAGAACTCATTAGTTTATTTAGATATCATTATATCATGGAAGATGTGATTTCTCCTCAAAATAAACCATGTGATAACCTAGAGATTCAATGAATGCCCAATTCATTGTCATATACCGGTTATAAATATTTTTAAAATTAGCTTTTACCAGAAATATTTATCTCATTATTATCAACAACTTGATAATAAATTCTCTGTAGATAATCAAAAAGTCATATATTTCATAGTATATTTAACTACTGCATTCATAATATAATCAACAACTTGAATATTTATTTATTATGAATGTGAAATATATATGTGTCCATTGTGGTATAATAATTAATATATAAAAAATAGTGAATGCAGTAGACACTATTGATAACAATAATAACCTGAATGACTAAGGTGAAGATAAAACGGTCATATTATGAAGCCTGAATTGCTAAAAAGGCTGAAATTCGAGCTATATTCATCCTTGGATCCGAAGAGATCCATATATAACATCAAAATTTTATTTATTTATTATTTGGATAAGAAACATCAAAGAATTTTTAATAGAGAGAAAATCATAAAGATCTCAAACAAGTATGAATGTTTTTTTTTTATTTTTTGATAAAAGTATAAACGATTTAATATCGAATAAAATTAAAAATGGATTGAATAATATTTGAATGATTTAATACCAAGTAAAATTGGAAGAACACATCGATGTGGGCAAAGAATTGAACAATATCTCTTGAAGAAAGTATGGTTAATCACATTGGTTTACTTGGCAATTTGTTGAAGTTTTCGCATCAGTATTATCAAACTATGTACAAGTAAAATTTAGACTTAGAAATATAATAGGCAAGACATAGATAGAAACAACCGGCCACTACAAATACAATCACTCAGATGGAAGATACAGCAGAGAAAAAATTAAACGAATTTCGTTTGTTTGGGGATTTCACCTTTTCTGAGGATGGAAAGAGGATATTCAGCAGTTTCAATAAGATCATTGATATTATGAATGGATCTGTCTTCCGATCCAAGCATGAAGATGGCCCGAACTTCAGCCTTCTTAGCCAGTCTCGCTGCTAAATTCAGAGGCAAACTTGGAGAATTCAGGCTTCGCAATATTTGGCGATATAAAGAAAGAATACGTCCGCTATTCCTAGCCAATTCTTCCGCCGTTGCCCATATCAGACCTTTCGCCATCAGTACCGGAAAGATTTGCTTCTTTAATCTGAGAATCGAGACGAAGCACTATATTTCTGCATTATGTTATAACACATGATTCCTTGTATTCATTCAGTATTATTTATGTTAGGAATGTCCGAGAAACTGTAGTCTCAGCAGACAAAATTTGTCTTTGATTATTCCTTCACTCCTAGAGTTACAACAAAATTCAGAATTTGGACTATTGATAAAATGATGGGTTAAAATTATATAAAAATAACAGGTATCGGATTTTGCATTTCTATTTAGACAATTTGCATCCACTATCAAACTAAACCACTAAACAGCTATAACTTTAGAATTTGATTTGTATCTTTGCCTTCTTTTATATATATATATATATATATATATATATATTGTGATTAATTAAAGTTGGTCTAATACATAAAGAAGCCTTTTATACTGGCCTTTTTTTTTTTTGTCATTGTACGAGTTGTTATGTGATGAGTTTTGGTTCATATAGTATTAAAAATCAAAATCCATCTCATGTGTGAGTAGCGGTGACAATTTTGTAAATAAATCAAATTTATACAATTATCAAAATACGGTGACATTTTTCTAAATATTCATCATTTGTTATCAGATAAAAAATTCATTAGTTTATTAAGAAATATTCATTTATTATAAACTAATAGTTCATTACGAACAACTCTAAAAAACTAATTGCATATAAAATCAGTCTTTTTCTAAGAAAGATAGGAAAATTGCATTTTCTGGTAGTTCATCTATTATCCACTCCAACGAAATCAACAAAGACGCTGTGTGTGCGGCAAAAGTTCATTAGTTTTGTCAGAAAGGATAATTTGTTATAAAACTAAAAATTCAGTACAAATAAAATAAATGTTCATTTGTTATAAAACTGAAAGTTCATTATAAATAAAGTCACGATATATTAGTTTATTGAGAGATGTTCATTACGAATAAACTAAAAGTTTATTAGTTTATTAAGAAATAATTATAGTTATAAATCTGAAGGTTTGTTACGAATAAAATAAAAGTTTATTAATAAAAATTTATTTTTTTGTCCAACAAATTAAATATATAAAGAAATAAAAATAAACTAATGAACTTTATATTAATAAATTAATAAACATTTAGTTCATTTGTAATAAATTTTTTTCAATAAACTAATGAATATTTATTTTATTCGTAATAAATCTTTCTAATAAACTAACAGACTTCTAGTTTATTTGTAATAAACTTTTAGTTTATTCGTAATAAATATTTTTTAATAAATTAATGAATCTTTACTTTATTTATAATGAATATTTCTTAATAAATTAATAAATTTTTATATTTACAATATTATCACTACTATTCATATATGTAATTGGACTCTATTTCATAATATATTGTAAATAGGAACACAGGCTACAATTTACAGTCATTGTACCCTTATATTCAATTTCGATGCTTACCTAAACTTACATGAGTCGGTAGTTAACATATTAGGTTATACGGTCTTTCGGCGTCCATATCAACCCATTTTTATCAAAATTGTTTAAATACTGCGCTTTGAAACCAAAAAAAAATAAATTAAAAAGTGTCGCAATAAAGTGATAAAAAAAATTACTATTTATTTGTAAAATTTTAATATATTTTAAAAATTATTTAATTTATTTTTTCTATTTTATTATATTTTACTACTATATTTTTTCGTTAGGTTTTTTATTAGATTTTGATGAAATGATAAAAAAAGTAATATTTATTTTCTAAAGTTTGATCCATTGTACTAATATATTTTTATAAGTTTAATTTATTGTATTTGACATAAGCAAAAGAGAATATTATTTTTTACTAACGGTAAATATCTTAAATTTTATAAAATAATTATATAGTTTAATGAAGAAAAAAAAAGACAAATTATATAAATTTTAAATACCAAAAAAATATTACTAGTATCATAAGATTAAAATAATAATTTTTTCTAAAAAAACATTGATACCAAATGGAAACACATACCCAAGAATGAGTACCAACAAAACATTTCCCACCTTATGCACTTCGCGGTAGAAGTTGAATCCAAAACACCAAGGCAAAATATCAACCACTAAACTAATCATATGATAAGTGTTTTTAATTTCGTTTCTTATTTTTACATTTGAAGCACATCAATAGTAAACATATTATTTTACTGATTTTCTTTTTCTTTTTTAATTTTGAGAGTTTGTTTTATTTTTATTTTTTAATTTTGATATAATTTGAAAGAACTCCAATTGTGTTGTGGGGTCGTGCCTTAATCGACGATAGTAGAGAAAAATTAGAATTGGAGACTAAAAGGGGAAAAAATAAAAAAGGAATAAAGAAATTGCAAGTGGGAATCCGCGTGATAGAATGGATTTTGATTTTGGTTGGTCACAAAATCATAATGGAGAAGATATTTTCCAAATAACTAAGTAAGTTGGTTTGAAATTTTTTAAAATTTAACTGTAGATATATTTTAGAATTTTTATTTTATAAATCAAATTAATTTCAACAGAAAATAAATAACTAATTAAAAAATTATTTATTTATTTAAACATAGAATTGAATGGAGAAATATAAGTTTGACCAAAACTAAGAATTTTGATAAATAAAGACAAAATAAGATTTGGTAAACGCTCTTCTTCTCCCTTTTCTGTTCTTTCTGCTCTGCGATACAAGGAAGAAGAAGAAGAAGAACAAAGCAGAGAAGGATTTCTTATTTCTTATTTACATGTTTGATTATTTATATGTATACTATTATGAGTAGCCGCATCTCTTTCTTCCAAAAGATCAAGGTTTTTCGTACTTACTTTGCTTTTTACTTGATTTTGATTTTATTTTATTTTGCTTTGATTTTTGCTTGCTTTCATGTTCAATCTTTGAATTTTGCAGGGCTCATGCCTATATTCATCTTCCCCAGACTCTGGGAAAGGGAAAAGTAAATCATCGAGTAAAAGGATGTCCCATGGGTTTCAGTTGGTTGAAGGAAAATCGGGCCATGATATGGAAGATTATCATGTTGCTGAGTATCGGAAAATCAAGAATCACGAGTTTGGATTATTTGCTATTTTTGATGGTCATCTTGGGGATCGTGTTCCTAGTTACTTGAAAGAAAATCTTTTCCGTAACATACTTGAAGAGGTCTCTTTCTCCTTTACTTGCTAATTTTTTCTTTAGTTACTATTTTTTTTATTTAATTTTCCTTGTTTTCTTCGCAGCCCAACTTCATGGATGACCCTAAGACTGCAATTAAGAATGCATATAGAAACACTGACAAGTTTATATTAGAGAATTCTATGCAATTGGGGCCTGGTGGCTCCACCGCTGTTACTGCTATTGTCATTGATGGCAAGGATTTATGGGTTGCTAATGTTGGTGATTCTAGAGCGGTTGTTTGTGAGAGAGGCTGTGCTAATCAGCTTACTGTGGACCACGAACCACACACAGAACGTAAAAGAATTGAGAAGCAGGGTGGCTTTGTCACTACTCTTCCTGGTACTTTTTACTTTCTCAACATTAGCAACTAGAATGCTTGATTTTTTTCCCCCGCTCTGAATAACATACAAATCTTTGCAGGAGATGTACCCAGGGTTAATGGTCAACTCGCAGTTGCACGAGCTTTTGGAGATCAAAGTCTTAAAGCACATTTGAGTTCAGAACCTGACGTTAGACATGTGCCCATAGACTCTACTATGGAGTTTGTTATATTAGCAAGCGATGGTTTGTGGAAGGTCAGTAGTTATAGCATCTTATAACTGATTATCTTTGGTGTCTTTTTTTATTACTTCCTCCTTCCTTGCCCTATGGTTAAATTTTTCTGCAAAAAGAACCGGATTAAAATTTAGGTTCTTTTTATAAATGCAGGATCAAACTCTCTTCCCATATTTTTTTACCTAAATATGCATATCTTGGCACAATTATATAATTTTATAGCAAGTGTGAATGATTTGCTTTTACTGGATGATTTACTATTTCTGGAGATACCTGGAATAGACATTGCAGAAGAGTTTAAGGCCATTAGATCTCAAAAAAGTAGTAGAATATAATGATTGTTGTTGGAACTATAGGAATTAGAGGTAAGAAAACCCTTAGTATTAAAATTCTGGATTGAGTTAAAAAAACAAAAATCGCATATACTGACTTGCAAAAACTTTTCCCAATTAATTAAATAAATACTTTACAAAATAGAATAAAGTAAAACTGAAAAAAAAAAAAAGAAGAAAAAGGAAAAAAAAAATGAAAATACTGATATCCTAACTTAACTTGGATGCTCCTGCATCATTCTCCCAAGGTCAGGCAAAAACTAGTCTCTGACAAGTAAGCCTTTGATCAACTTGTTTCAAATCCTTTTTCACTTCTTTCTTAATAAAGCTACTTTGTCACCCTGTTTTTTACTTTTCTGATCTCATCAGTTCCTGAATTGATAATAAATTGTGTCATCTCATTGCTAAATAAGTTGCAAGCATAGGCTTTATTACTTGTGGTTTTCATCTTGTCCCATGTTAGCGACCATATGTCGGTTCCAGCTTTAGAAAGAGTCATAATGCAACCAGGAACACCTTCTTAAAGTCCGTCTTCTATAGCAGTGCATCCAAAAAAGAAAGTTCTGCCACCTCATCTACTTATTTTTATGATCTCTAGGAGAAGATTTGGCTTGGCTACCATTTCATCTTTCATGTATTTCGAGACTTAAATCTCTATACACTAGGCAAAGGATGCATAACCCAGCATTTCCAAATGCTCCTTGGCTGCCTTTTTCTGGCCATCATTCTCTTGAGCTGTTTTAGCATCAGTAAAACCAACTGCAATTGCAACAGCAATTGAATCAGCAACATTTTCTATCTAGGATGCACATAGAATCCACTTGATTGCCTTTTTCACTTAAGCAACCTGCACTGAATGTCCCTAACAATCTTGATGATAGCCCCAAAATGTTGCACAAAAGTTTTAGATGATGAGCTCTCCTTAACTTGCTTGCAAATAGAAACTCCTCCACTATCTGCATTTATTATTTGCTCTCCAGGTGTGAAATTTGACTCCAATTTTAGTTGCTTTCCACCCAATGATTGCTTATTACTACTGTTAGGTTCCCTGTGTATGGTCTCACTTTGTGAGTTTCAAATCTTGTTGATTTATAAAGTATTAATTGCTAAAAACGAATCCTAAATAAAGAAGGGAAATTGAAAATTATACGTAATTATTAAATAAAATACTTTAGTGCATAGATAAAGAAGGAAAATGGAAAAATTAAAGGAAAACTAAAAAAACTAAAAAAAAAAATTGAATTACTGAAATCCTAATTTATCTTGGAAGCCTGGTTGAGCTTGGATGCTCTTACATCAAGAATGCTCTTACTGTTTGTAGCAGTTATTGTCGAGTTGGTTCCACTTAACTGCTGAAGGACTATGAAACTTTTCAATTTCCATCTCATTAGCACTGCATAATCTTGAAACAACTTTGGAGAAATAAATCAAGTTTAGGGACAATGATGCGAGAAGTTGAATAATTTGTAGTCCAAAATTACAATTGATACTGAGGTAAAAAGGATGATACGGGAAGGAAACGAAGGATATACTATAGTAATAATATTTGATAATGGTTTTCTTGTTTTATATTCACAAATCCACTAAACCATACATTGAGAATTAGATCATTTGATATCTCCTATGCTTGTTATTCTCAATTTCAGAACTTCTCACAATTCATGGGTCAAACGACACAACTTAACATATGAATTTCTATTGAATTCTGCATAATATATGGTTGAAATAATTCTAAAACTAAATTTATTGCAACAAATTCATATAATAACCTTGACTTTAAATTGTTCAGTCTGAAAAGAAATATGTTATCTAATAAGTATAAAAATTAAAGGAAAAAAAAAAAAGAAGAGAGATATAAAGAGAAGTAGGAGACAGAGAAAGAGGAAGGGCAGGGGAGGGGAGGGGAGGAGAGAGATACATGGAAGAGAGAATAGAGGAGATGGAGAAGGTGTGGGCAATTTTCTCCGCTAATTTTATTGGTTATATTTTGTGACTTCATTTGAAAAATTCATTTAGTTTTGTAGAATTTGGTTTAAGTACATTTAATTGTTTAGATTTGATTTAACTTTTTGGGCTATCTTTCAAATGGAGTTAAATGCTAGAAAATGCATTTGTAGAATTGAAATGAACATTTTCTTATATTCCAAATATGAAAATTGGATTGGAAATGAACTCCTCCACTCTTTCCAAATAGGGTGTTAGAGAATTTACTCATTTTGCAGTTATTTGATGTATTTGGTTAGAGAAGAGCACTGAGATTTTTATGTATTAGTAGTTGTAGCTGCAAGCTATTCTGGTGATAAAATTTTTGCCGAATTTCTTTATGGTGTGTTACTTTCTGACTGACATATTGTAAATGACCTTATTGGATATGCATCATGATTTAATGGTTTTATGTTTTCATGTATGGTAAAGAATATGACTTATGTCTAGTTGAAGAAATCAACAGTATGTCTTTGTGAGCTTTTGCAAAAATAGCATGTAAATTTGTTCTTGGGGTCTTAGCTTGATGGCTTAAACAATAAGACTAGTCAGATTTCTTCCTTTATTCAGTTTTCCTCTCTGTTCATTATTTATAATGTTCAATACACTGCTTGAGCTTAAGCTTCTTTACCTTTCATAACGTAATATAGTTTCAAATACACGGTTTGATCTTTTCCATTTTTTCATGGAAGAACTCTAATGGTAAGTCTGTTCCTATATTGAATAAAAAATCTGCACTAGTATGGAACTAGAGCTATGGGATTTTACTTGCCAAAATTCTGATCATTCTTAGCTTTTATTATAACATTTTGTATGCATAGTTATGTAAAATGTTGAATTAAATATTCATAGTTAAGAGCCTTTCTTCTTGACTATGAGAAATAAAGAAGTTTCTTTTGAAGTTAAAATAGAATACATTAATTTCTTCAAAAGCATCTTGTGGCCTCCTTAAAGAAACTTCCTCTTTACATTTCTCCATCATCTGTTTAAGGAGGGACTTATACATAGGATGTTGCCTTTAAAACTTTTCTCCTGCACTATTGGATCACATATGCACTTCAAAATAAAATTATCATTTTTTGCTAGTAAAAGTATTGTTCTTAAGATAATGATATGTGGAATATGGTTGATCTATAAATTCCTCTATATTGATCGATCCCTTAACAGTATAAAAAAATTTTCTTCTAATTGAACTTATCATTCACAAGTTCTATGTGAATATGACAAAAGTTAGATGCTGAAGTATCATACCACAAACTCATATAATAAATGATATAAAAGCACTCAAACCATATAACATGCTGTAACTCACAATTACAAGCTAGAGGCAGAAAGATGTTAGTTTTCCTTAGTCAGGTAAGTAGGCAATTGTTCATAGGTTGTTGCCCTTTGATCCTTTTTTTTTTTCTGTGCTCTTGGACCACGCATGCATTAATGCATGTTTTTGCTATGAAAGTCAAGTTCTAGTTTCCCAATGATGACAGCATTTGTTAGGCTATTAGGAAGATGATATGTACCAAAGAGTTAACATTTTCTTGTTCATCTAGGGGACACTGCATGTATGTTCCATGTTGATTTAAGTGAACATGTCATGGATAGTTATTTGGGCATTCTACTGTTACTTTTGTGAGAAAGATATTAAAGTAATGGGGGTATTTTTTTAGGACTTGTGTAGCTGAAAATGCTCTTTAAAATCTTGCAAAGAAATAGAATGTGTGCCTATTAAATCAAACCTTATAGACACCGGGTTTGATGTCCATAACTTAGATTATGTCTTTAATACTTTCATTTCACCTTTGTGGTTTCCCAATGCTCTATGCTAATTGGTTATAACTATACATGGTAGGTCATGCAAAATCAAGAGGCAGTGGAGTTGGTGAAACCCATAAAGGATCCACAGGCTGCTGCCAAGCGTTTAACCAGTGAGGCATTGGCAAGAAAGAGTAAGGATGATATATCATGCATTGTAATCCGTTTTGGATGATTCTGCACACTGATATGAAAAAAGTCACTGAGCATTCTGAGGAGCTGGTTGGCGTCTTTCATAGTTGGAATGAGGGGATATAACTGAGTGTGAGAACCTCTTTTTTTTTTTAATAGAAATTTCATGTTAAAGCAAAGTTGAGATGAAAGTGGTGAAGCATTTTTTATTTGACCAATGGAAGAGAGAGCCTCATTAATCCATGGTTGAAGGGCCAGGTAGAGAGATGATTGCAGAGATTGTATGCGATGAATGGGGTTAGTTCTTTCATTGGACGGATGACAGGAGTTTTTTTTTTTTTTTTTAATTAAATGGATTAGATTTCTAATTCTGTGTATAGGTTGTGAACATAAATAAGATAGATAATTTGGGTATTGTGTAATATGTGGTTGTGGTTATAGGTTCATATATTATAGAATGGTTTTTTTTTTTTCGACTTTCACATTTCTTGATGCATGTAGTGTTGGCCATTGCTCATTTTTGCAATTTTTCTTCTTTAAACGCAATTCAAAATCCAAGCAGCTAAAAACAATCTAGGGTTGTTAGAATCGATATGATGCAAATTCGAGCTCAACTCGTTTTATTTTACAAGCCAAGTTACAGTAGATTACAATTACTTTCAGCAACCTACTTTGCACGTCCAAAGAAACACCTTTGCCATCCTCATGCAAATTAATAAATGTCATGCAACCAAATGCAACTGTCGAAGGTGCATGTTTCCTTGTATTATGAGTGCATATACACCATAAGCATATAGAAAAGTAAAATTCAATTTTTTGGGTGAAAGATTACTTTTCCGAACATTTGATCTTCGGTTCGTTCTTCCTTCATCCGCCAAAATGCAGTGACCAACTAGATAATAATTTTTACCATCCACTCTTTTTTTAATTGTTTCTCTCATCAGAGGCCTCATTTATGAATATTAATAATTGTTATTCGTTACTGTAAAGTAGGAGGACAGCTATCAGTTTGCAACGTTTGAATCTTTTATCAATGTAATAGGTGATTTCATGCACTATAAAACCAGTGGTGGAGTCAGATCTCTAAGTTAGGAACACAAAAAGTCGGAAATGTAAGTGAAGATATGTGAAAATAAATTTCCAATGTCTTTTACGGGAGGACAAAACTTAAAAAATGATAAAAATTTACGTACATATTTTAAAAGTAAATAAAGAGCAATTTCCTTTATGGAGACAAATCTCAAAAAATAATATAAATTATATACATCTTAAAAATTTAAAGGGGAACAATTATCAATTCGTAGCTCAACCCCAACATAAAACTAATACTTAAAAAAAATATGAACTATTAATTATATTGTATAGAAGATCCCATAATACCAGGGGAACAATTATCTATCTGTGCACCATAAAACCAGTGGTGGAGTCGGATCTCTAAGTTAGTTTTATGTTGTTTATTGTACTATAAATATTAATATTATCAAATGCAATTAATACTTTCAAATCTGAGGAAAATATAGCACTGAGAGTTTAAGCAACAATGTCAAAGTTCAATTCCATCTCTGAGGTATTAGATGTGAAGGAAACACGGAGGCTCCGGGTTAGGATCCTTGGGCTTTGGAAAGTAGCTTCTTTCAAACCAAATGAAAAATATGATGTCATTCAAATGGTGGTCATAGACGAAGAGGTATGTACTGACTACATAAACTTTTTAGTTTGATATAATCATTATTAATTTCTCTATTTTCATATTTATTTCTCTCTTTTAATTCCATACACTCTGTCTATTTCTTTCAACTAAGTAGCTACTGGAAGAATGATGATAATGTGACCGTCAAAAGTCACTTGATAACTAAATTTGATCTTGTTTTAGAAGAAGGATGCTCATGCCTGATGACCAAATTTGAAGTTGTAAAAAATGAAGGTTCATATAGACCACCTGCCAGTCATGCTTATAAGATTAGTTTTCACAGAAATACCTTTATCCTTCCAATTGCAGACTTGACAGTTCCATTTTATGCATTTCAATTTGCAGTTGAATGTGCATATTCTGATAAGAATGTAAATATGTTCTTGATGAAAAATATTGAATAATGTATTTTGGATATTACTCATTTATTAGCAGTATCTTTGTATGACCTTTTTAAACCGTGCATATGTAATTGGTGAAGTAATAGTAACACCTACTCGCAAGAACACTAGAGATGGCAAGTTTATGGAGATAGAGCTCTGTGATATAGAGTAATGCAACACTTACCAGATGCATATGGTTTCTGAGAGAGGTGCAGTCTGTCTTTTACTGAGGCAATGACTCCCCGTAGCTGACCACTAATTGCAGACATTAATAAAGGGGATGGGCAGAATCTGATTTCCCATTCCTAGTAAAGACATTTGTAATTAATTGTGGAGGTCCCATAACCATAATCCTCTCTAAACTTAATTAATAGATTCTTAGGTATATTATCGATAACATATACTAATCTAATTGTACATTTACATATATTAAATTATTTTATTTTCATTGATTAAAGTAAATACAATATATATATATATATACATGTCATTTAATGATTGAATTTGTCTATAAATAACATAATAAACTGATTCTACTTAAAATATTTTCGATGTAATAGACTTTTTTCATACCATCTCCAGCTCATCGCCAAAATGAGGTGAAATATAGAAAAGACAAATGGAGGAGGTGAGTACAACTCCAATCCAGCCGCAAAATGGCAGAAAAAAATGATATGAAGAATAGTGTTAAGCTAGATTTGGCATGACACTGGAGCCATGTCATTTCTGCTTTTTCTTTAATAATTTTTTTATCAAACTACAGATAGATACCCTATGTTATACATATTTCATTTCTGAGAAGAATACGAAGGAAAAAACTGAGAAGATGAAGGGAAAAAAGATGAAGGAAGAAGAAGATCGGAAAAGATGGGAAATGGGAACGTAATTAGCAGGTGGAAAAGTAATTAGGGTATGCATGCCCAACACATGTAAGATGGGAAATGAGAAGATAATTAGTAGGAAGTGGGAAAGTACTTAATAATTACATGCCAAACAAGTGTAAATCTTGATTTATTCAATTAAAAGTTACTTAATTTTTAATCATCAGATTTATGTTTAATTAATATTAATAAATAGTATCAGAATGAATATGTTTAAAAGAAAAAAATTAGGATTTATTTTATAAATTAGTTAAATTGAATTAAAGTAATATAAAAGAATATATAAATAAGAATAAATATATAATATTATTTTTAGCGTAAAAAATAGTGTTATGAATTGAAGATAAATTTACTGTAATTATGTTACTTTAATATAAAACTTGCACCAAAATGGTGTTACGGGTTGAAAATTGCCTCAATGTAATAGACTTAATGTAAATTTTTGTAGTTTATGTTAAAACTATTAAAATGCTGAAAGTATGGATTTTTTTGGTAATTAGTCGAAACATATATATGTATGGAAATTTTGTCATTCAAATAAATATATATAAAAGTAGGGTCCTGTGCTCGTGCAATGTTTGTCCAAAAATGAAAATCAATAATAATTCATAAGTCTAAATGAATCCAAATTAAGATTATACAGTTTCTTCCCGCCGAGATTTTAGATCTCAATTGCACCACCACAAAAGTGATGCAGACATCATAATGATAATAATAATAATAATTATAAGTAAAACTATATATTAATTATCGCCACAGATTGAAACTTTTCATAAAAATAAAATAAGACATTTCTTTGACAAAAACACACATTACACAACATTGTCGCATCAAATGAATGGCTTTTTAAATTATAACAATAATAATGAACTCAGAAGCCAACGGTGTTGCCGCAAGTGTTTAGTAGTATGGGATTGTTGGAGGAGGAGGAGATGCGTATGATACTCCCACAATTGGTGGGAGTGGAGTGTTATCAACCGGTGTTGGTGGTGGTGGTGGTGGTGAGGAATATGAATACTGAGGAGGTGGAGGAGAGGGACTTTGGTGATGATATGATGGTGGATAATGCCAATTTTGTGCAGGAGGAGGAGATGGTGCTGGGTGGTGATAACTGGGTATAGATGATGGGGATGGTGCTAATGGTGATGAGGGCGATCCTGGAAAAGTGCATCCACCTGGTGCTGGTGGTTGGTTGGGATGAGACGGTTCTTGCGGAGGGGGTGGAGCCGGAGTTGCCACTTTTGGAGGTGTGTAATGCTCTACCGGTGATGGAACTGGAGCTGTTGAATGCCCATGAGTTGGAGGAGGTGGAGCCGGGGTTGCCATTTTTGGTGGTGCGTAATGCTCTGCCGGTGATGGAACTGGAGCTGTTGAATGCCCATGAGTTGGAGGAGTGTGCGTGTATTCATTCCTTGGTGGAGAAGGTGGCGGCGGAGAATAAGTGTGATAACTTGGTCCTGGAGCCTCAGCTGACTGCTGTGGTGGCGGTGGCGGTGGCGGAGGCGGTGATGTTTGGTGTCCGTAAGGAGGTGAGTGGTGCTCAACAGGTGGCGGTGGGGATGTTTGGTGTTGGTAAGGAGGTGAATGGTGCTCAACAGGCGGTGGCGGTGGAGCTTGATGTGTGGTTGGTGAAACCTTTTTGATGGGCGGAGGAGGAGCATAAGAGTGGGAATGGCTATGCGATGGAGGCGGAGGCGGTGTCTGCTCTACGGAAGAGGGAGGTGGTGACTGCGGCAAATGTGTTTTAGGTGATACCCTTTTAGCAGGCGGTGGCGGTGAAGGTGGCGGGTGGAAAGACCTAGAGGGAGGTGGTGGAGGATGCGATCTAGTAGAAGGCGAAGACTCAAAAGTGGGTGGCGGTGGGGGTGTAGGCCTAACAATTGGCTTTCTTGAAGGACTTTTTCTTTCTGGTGTAGGAGAAACAAAACCACCACCACCACCTCCGCCGCCGCCACCAGAACCTCCACCACATTTGAACTTACTGCAGTCAACAGGACGGGCAGCTTGAGAAGAACATTCTTTCGCAGATCTTTGATCCAACTTTCCAGGAATGCAATTCTTGGTGCCGTTGGAAACAGCAACAGCAGCACAAGAAGGAGCTTCACCACTGAAGTAATTGAAAGAATAAGTAAAGTTTTGCAAACTAGGCGGCTGACAAATGCTAGCAGGAATAACACCCGTGAATCTGTTATGTGCAATATCAAGCTGCTCCACACTTTTCATATTACCAATAGAAGGCTGCAAAGAGCCTTGAAGATTGTTAAAACTCACATCAAAGACAGTGACTTTTTTGAGCAAACCAATCTGAGAAGGCAAACAGCCAGTGAGATTATCATTTAGAAGAATAATCTCATTAAGGGTATTGCCCATATTGCCTATACTTGAAGGAATGCACCCACCAAGATTGTTGTTGGCCAATACAAGAACAGAAACAGGGGAGTTGCCAAGATTCTGAGGAATCCCAAACTGAAACCTATTGTCATTCAAGAAAACAGCATCCAATGGCCGATCGAAGAGCTTAGAAGGAACAGAACCTTCAAATTCATTGAATCTGAGATCCAAGTATTTCAAAGAAGGCAAAGACAGAACAACCTTAGGAAATTTGCCAACAAAACGGTTGTTGCTGAGGTCAAGCTCATGAAGAAGCTTGAGCTTGCGAAAACTGGAAGGAACAATGCCACAAAATCTGTTGGAGTTGAGATGGAAAAGAGCTAGATCTGTCAAAAGCCCAAGCTCTGGAGGAAGAAAACCAGCAACATCAGCATGGTTAAGATCAATGCCGGCAACTACCCTGAGTTTGGGATTAATGGGTGAAGGAGCACAGAAAACACCCATATAAGAACAAACATTTGGACCCATCCAATTGGCAGTGAAGTTAAACGGGTCAGAGAAAATGGCTTGTTTCCATGATTGTAATGCGATGTAAGCTTGACGAAGCCTGGGATTTTCAAACTGGAAGCTCGGATCTATATCAATATCAATGCTTTCATCTGCATTGGAGGAAGAGATCAGAAGAAGAAGGAAGAAGAAGAAAGAAGAAAGAGAAGACATTGAAGCAGAAACAATGGCAGTCACATGAAGAAAAAGGCTTAAAGAGTAATAATATGAGAGTACGCTTTGGACAATGCTGTGCTGTGTGCATACCCATTGCCATTTGCTCCTCGCTTTGTTTTATAATCACTTCAATTCTTTTTTTTCTTTTTCCTTTTCTTTTGTTCAAATATTTTTTTTTATAATAAATTGAAGTTTTTTTTTATTTTTAATTTTTAATTTAGTATTGAAATTAGTTCTAACTTATCCAGGCAAATAACTGTATATCTAGAATCAAATTGGAAATATATTTTTAAATTGTAAGAGTTTAGTGATATTCGCTTGGAATACGGTTTTAAATTGGTGGGAACATTTAAACCCAAAGAAAGAATTTCAAATATTTGTGTGTTAGAAAATCAAGTGAAAAATGAGGGAAGGGAGGGCACGCACGTCTTAATTGCTAAGAAAGCTGGGATTGGTATATTAAGATAGAGGACGTGGGGGCCACTGTCCTTCACCATTCAATTTCTCATTTCATTTATTTCAAAGCTTTATAATTTAATTAATATTCCTATTTCACTTTTCTTTTTTTCTTTTTCAGTTGGGTATTAAGACAATGACTTGTCAAAACTTCTTATTCTTTTTTCTCCATTTTCCATAACCAATATCAAATTTCTGCTTTTTTTTTTTTTATAAAAAAAATTATTTTTGTAGATATATTTGTAACCTTTTATTAGTATAAAATATCTATTTCATTATTATTGTTGAATTGCACTTTTAATAACTCGAAAGTCTATTATGAATATTGACAATATTTATTCTTTTGGTATATGATGCTGTAGAGGCTAGGTATTAAGCCCACATTTACCATGAATATTTATATCAATTGACAATTGGTTAACCATCAAAATTTTCTATAATAATTAAATATGCTCTCATAAGATATGCTTATGGAGAATAAAAAACAAGTAAAAGAAAAAAAAAATATAAATATCAGTTTATGGGTATTTTAAGGTTTTTTACTATAATAACCATAAGATTGCTTCGGTAGGTAAAAATTATATTTGCATAAACATTTTAAGTTAATGTCTTAACTTGTAACTGTGGATTTAGTAACATGTAAATACTTTCTTGAAGCCATCTCCTCTCCACTCTCTTCAAAATGAAAAGCCCAGCCGTTTTCATTTTTGTCATTTTCTAAGAACTGCTGTTGATTTTTTGCACCGCCATAGTTCTTTTTTCTTTTTTTTTTTTTATTATTTTTACGTACAAAAATATCATCTCTTTACCAATTTGTGGAATATTTGCGACTTATTTTGGTGCTTTTATGTTTTCCTTGTTAAATTTTCATTATGAAGATTTGTATCTTTTTATATTGTAACACGCTTCCGTAAGTATTTTGATGTAATTTTATACCTATAAAAAGATATTTTTACCAATAATTATCAAATTTAACTTATTAGAAAACACATCAGCTTTATAATTCAATCAGTCCGAAGCAATAATTACAAGAATTATAATTTTTTATATTGTTATTAAATACATCACTTCATCTTGATTAGAGAAATGTATTAACTTTTTTTATTATGAATAAAATTATAAATATGTACTATTTTTTTTTTATTATAAATGAATTTCATAGTATTATTAAAAAAAACTTCTAACTGTAGATTTAATTTATGAGAGAAAGAATCAAGACATTAATAAACAAACAATATAATTTTTTTATTGGGTAGATAAGTAAAGTAAAATGGAAAAAGATTTTCAGAAACAGTGGAATATTAAAAGATGACAGAAGGGGGACATGGGCCCTACAGATACACTGTCAGCACGATGTTTTAAGAGGGTTTTCAGAAAAGTAAATAAATAAAATGAGAATCTTTTTGTCGTGTGCTGATTTTTATTTTATTTAAGAAAAACAGAAAACGCGTATGAATGACGGGTTTTTTTTTTAGCAAATTGCATAATAATTTGTCAAAATAATTTTATTTTTTATTTATATATTTTTAATTTTATATCAAATCTAGCATATATAATTTAATTTAATAGTGACTTGATATTTTAAAAGTAATTTTTTAAAAAATTTAATACTATTAATAAGTATTAATATATATATGCTATTTCTTTTTTAAAATAATATTCATTTGGTCCAAAAAAAATAAATCCAATTCTATTTTTAGATATTAAGAAAATTAATTATTTTAGTTAAATTAATAATTTTTGTTTTCCAAAAATATCTTTCATTTATTATTATCTTGAAAATAATTATTTGATCTTTTTAATGCAAAACTCAAATTAATACTTATATAGATGTCAATTAACTTCAAGAATTATTTAAAATTAAAAAAAAATAAATAGACATTTAGATATTTTTTAATAAGAGTATATATAAATAAAAATATATTTATAATTGAACAAAATAATTATATTTCAAAAAACGTGACATATAATTTCAGACAATTAAAAATGAAAAATGAACCTATTTTTTCTGATCAAAGAGAATATGATATTTACTTTTTTAAATAATGTGACATTTAGTAAAAAAAAAAATACATTAGAAAGCTCTAGATTTGCATATATATAAATATATATGTTCAAAACTATTCGTATATATCAGATTTTATGTAGATATACATAGCTAGATCAGCACAAACATAATTTTTAATATGTAAGTTGTTTACATAACTATATTAGTGTATCAATGCGACATATTAAAACAAACAAAATGTCATGTATACTTATTAATACTAATGCATGACAACAGTACCAAATAAAAAAAATATATTTAGAGTATCACATCACTATCAATCCAAACTAAATCTCACTCGAAGCTACATTTAATATGGTAAATTGAAAATATATATATATTTAAAAGTTAAAAAAAATAAATGATATAATTATTTTGATTACAATTTTTTATGAAAATTACCTCTTTTTTTCTAAATAAATGAATTGCATGTGAGATTTAACAACTTAACATAGATGTATAGATAGACTGCACATTTTTATTCTACAACGGCAAGTGAGAAAGAGTAGCAATTCTCCCTTATTTCACTTTTTTTTTTATTATAAATAAATAAAAAAGTAATAATAAATTGAATTTCTATCTAGTAAAACAATAAGTTAAAATAAATCAAATTTTATAAATTAATAAAAATTATCAAATGTCTTTTTTATAATTTCATGCACGAAAACCAAATGTCTACAGCAGAGATTAGGTTCCGGTGAAACAAATTATGCAGTCCTTGTGCCTCACCTTGAGAAATGGCTACAATCTCCCAAGAAATAGAAATTGTGCTTCCATACCTTCTTATATAATAATCTTGAGAAATGGTTACTATCTCCCAAGAAATACAAATTGTGCTTTCACAGCTTCTCATATATAATGTTGCTGTCAAATATATTCATCTGGAGGTGCCTCCTCTGGTATCTGCTATTCAAAAGAAATTGAATTTGAAGTCATCAGTCTACCATCGTCATCCAAAATTGTGGTTGGAAATGGCTAAGAAACTAATTACTACTGAAAATATTTGCATGGAAAAATTATATGCAATTGCAGTTGCAATGATGACATTTTCAATATTTTACGGGCTTCCAACATGTGTATAAAAAGAACTAATTTCTGATTGCATCGACCTTTTCAGGGTGGAAAAAGAATCTAATTGTCTGTCCTGTTAAAGAAAAGCATGCAAGAAACCGTTTACCTGTCCCGCAATCCAATTTTCTTTTAACCAAATACTAGCATCCCCGGAAACAGTTCCTCTTTTTTGCACTCCATTTCTGCAGGAAAAGACCAAAAAAATCATATGCATATGTTAAATAATCAAACAGATAATACGTTGAAGCTAAAGAAATATCTGGTAGAATGCCATATGTTGGGTCTTCTCAAATTGGCAGTCATACAAAGATGATAAAAGGGATAAATGCACAAATGGTACCAAACCTTATCACTTTGTTACAATTTGGTACCAAACCTTTTAATTGTTGCAATTTGCCACCAAAACTTTTATAAATGTTGCAATTTGGCACCCCAAGTCAAAATTTCAATCAAATAAGATGATATGTCAACCTGTTGGTATGTTATGTCAACAGTCCACGTTAGCCAGTCAACATCTTACATCATCTTTTTATACTAGAATTTTGACTTGAAGTATCAAATTGAAACATTTCTAAAAATTTTGGTACCAAATTGCTACAATTAAAAAGTTTGCTACTAAATTGTAACAAAATGACAAGATTTGGTACAATTTGTACCCATGATAAAATGCATGATGAATGGCAATGAATGCAGTTATTAAAACAAGACAGCAAAAGCATAAATTTTCTTTGCCGAACACATAAGAACTATAAGGAAAATAGAGATTGCAGATTCAAATTCAAGGTCTGAATGTCACATAATAATGGTCAATAATTATAAATTGGAAATAGAAACCAACAACTTAGCATAATTACAAATCTCAATCTCAAAAATTAAAGTCAATTTAGCAGCTTCTACAGATTAAAAGTTTCTCGATATACTTACACTGACTGAATATGTGTAGTAGCTTGCCCAACTGCATTAGAAGATGGATTAGGTGAACTGGAAGGGACAAGAGGCTGGGCAGCGGACAAATTGGTGATTTGTGTCAACATTGCTGATGAAGAAAATGGATTACTTTGATTGCTAATAACATTAATGTTACTGAAACCTGTTACATTGGAGGAAAAGCCAGCCAGGTTAAGAAGTTGGTTTTTTATCGAATGTACTATATCATTGATCATCGCATCACATGAACAAATGCACATGAATAACACAAATAAAAAATCCTCAAAATGTATACCAGCATTTGCAGGGGTGAAATTGTTTGTCGCAAAGGCACTAGCAGTTTGGCTAGTATTAGAGATGGCATTTGGTTGTCCAAAGGCATTATTTGATGGTACAGATGGCCTGAAAGAAAAAATTGTTCAAGTCACTTCAAGCTCAAGGATGAGCTTAGGAACAACATTCAAGAAATTAATAATCACCACACACAAATAAAGTTTTATATAATCCTAGATTCCTCACCTCATTCCAAATGCACTGGATGTTTGGCTAGCATTTGAGAAGAGATTTGGTTGCCCAAAGACAGTACTTGATGGTGCCGATGGCCTGAGAAAAAATACAAAAAACATGAACAGAATTTACAAAACCTTAGCTAAGTAGGATTCTAGTAGCCTAACAGCCAGCCCTGCACAGGTGGTAAAAGCAATTAAGAGACAACATTTGAAAAAGCCATCTAGACCTGTTACTAAGTGAAGCACCCAACTGGCTGAAACTAGACACTGCAGGAGGTGCATTATTTTGACCAGTAGGCAAAATTTCATTGGGAGTGGCTCCAGGGAATGAGCTCTGGCTGTGAGCAGACTTTGGAGGTGCTGCATAGGGATTTCGGAGCAAATTCTCAAACTCAATCAGCTTGGAATTTAGTAAACCTCTCTCTCTCTCAACCTGGCATAAGGATGTTTCAAGTAAAAGATGAACAAAAGAAACAATATATTCACTTGTAATTATGTATATGCTAAACATCAGCAAAGCAAATGGACCAAAACATGGAATGTTCAATGTAGAAGAGCTAGGAAAACTTAATAATTTTGGTACTTTTCTGTAATGGAAAACAGCTTTTTCATCGAATAACCTATGGACCAAAATGAATCCCTTTAACTAACTTTATCATAAATATCCACTAATCTACTTCTCTACCCTGTAAATTACTAGTTAAAAACAGTGAGCGCACTCAAAGTCAAGGTGATAGACCTTTCTATCGCCTTGAACTGACATGCAAAGCATACCATTTCAAGAAGATAAAGACATGTTGCCCATTTAAACCATTCAAAGTAAGAGGATTGATTGCGGGATCCTAAAGCAAATTCCAGTTTTGATTAAAACATTCCCAAACCAGATTTTACCTCCATTAATTGGTTGGTTCTTGGAGTTGAAAAATCTTAAAAGTTGTATGGGAGATAATGGAAGCAACAATTGGAGTAATAAATGTTCAAGAATTTGACGGAGGGGTTGGGCTTAATTTGATTTCATTGGGCTCCCAAAAAGGATGAATTCAAAAATTGGTTGAGACAGAGAAAGAACATGAATTTTCTGAAATGAGAATTTATGCACAGAAAATGTTTGTGAAATTTCTAGAGGGTCTAAACAAGATGAAGCAAGTCAAGCAACCAAATTCAACTCTTATTTTTATGACATCAAGAAGATGAGGAAACCTCAGCTGAGTACAACATCATAGATTGCATTATGCAATTTTAGTTTTCTTTTTCTTCTCATCCTCAGGGACAAGGTAGATTTTCAAGGGACAGTAATGTTAGGATACTATAGGATTGAGGACAATTTAGCCAAATTACTGCTAGTAGTAAGTTACGTCTGTTACTCTTTCAGCCATATATTATGGATTAAGATAGCTATACAATACTATTATTCTCTCTATATTTCTCTGTTATTTTACCTTTAAATCATTATTGCTTCTCTTTCTCCATGCATTCTATTTTTCTCTGTCTTCCTCTTTGTTACTGTCCAAACACAAGTTAGGCTTGGTTCCTCATAGAGAATTGAGTAGGCTGTGTTTCAGTGATTTTCTTCCTTTTCTGCCTACTTTTGCTAATTTAAAAGGACTAGTTAGAGAGAATCCAACGATCTTAGAGTATAAAACTCTACTTTGAAAACTGTTATGATCCCACTTGCAAGGTATGAGACTTAAATCTCACATTGGAAAATTAAGAAAGTGATGTGGGGTTTATATGGACTTAGAACTCTCCAACCTCTTGAGATAGCTTTTGGGGTGTGATTCTCTCTAAGTTCATATCTAATGGTATCAGAGCTATCCATCATGTCTCCCAATGCAGTCGTGCGGCACGGATAGTGACTCCGGCATAGCAATGTTCGCCCGGGACTAAAAAAGACCTAGTACACAGCTAACCCGCATGGGAGCCGGGCTGCAGAGCGTGGTGGATTGTTATGATCTCACTTGCAAGGTATGAAACTTGAATCTCACATCGAAAAACTAAGAAAGTGATGTGTGGTTTATATGGACTTGGGCTCTCCAACCTCTTAAGCTAGCTTTTGGGGTGTGGTTCTCTCTAAATTCATATCAAAAACTCCTTTTACCCTTTCATTATGTACCATTCTATTTAAATATAACTTGGATAAGGAAAAACAGACAAGATAACCAACACCTAAAAAGAACTAGATAGCCTCCTGCGTTAACATGTCAAAAGAAACTGAAAAGAACTACAATATTTGCCCAAAGTTTAATTAAAACTAATAAAAAAAAATAGTTTATCGAGGTAACTGCTGCCTGCAATTGATCCAGAGTTCATAACATGACCACAACCAAATACTAGCAAGTTTCAGCTTTACATAAATTTTTATGCTATTTGATACACAGGATTTCTGCAACTAAATTTCTATTGAACCAACTTTTGGATCTTAACACTATTGCACAGATCACAAACATTAAGATATCAGAAACTATTATGTCTAATTGTCTATCGATGAAAGTTACAATTTATCATTTCAACTTCCTGGAATCATTGGCAAGTACCAAGGTCATGCAGACAACAAGAAACTTTGGAAAAAGTCAGGTTTTGAAGACCATAGAAATTCAGAATTATTGTCTATAGTTTTTATGGGCTTAATGGTAACAGAACTGAGTAATTTTGATATCTACAAAGATAAACAAGCATGTTCCATCTCCAGGTTTTCTAATTCCAGATTAATTAATCAAACTCTATAACTTCTGAAAAATATAACACCACAAGCAATAAGTTTTGAGGATGAACTGAAACCAGTAATAGTAAGCAAAATTTGAGGCAACAAATATGAATATGTGATGTTAATAAATATTATTGTGCAAGAGAAATTAAAATTGCATAGTAGCTTGCCACATTATCTTACAATTGATTGCAAGCTCAATCCACGTTTAGCATCATCATATGCAGCAGCTCGCAATTCTTCATAACTAACGTCGCCAACAATGTCACAAGGACCGCTACATACAAAATATATAGAAAAAATGAAAATAAAATCAATTCAAGGGATCCTCATCTATCACTACAATCAAAGAAAAGTGCCAAAGTCGTAACAATATATAGTATGATTCTCAATGCAAGTACTTTTTGATCAGTGTGAATACTTATATCACCAGTAAACAGATATCATCATGAAACATATACTATTTTGTGATCCATGATACGACATAAAATATCTGCATCTCTAGAATTTGTGTTCAAGAGTTGTATTTAGCAGATTAACTAGCTCCTGGAGGGAGAAAAATGGGATTACAAACAGGTAGCAAAATCTCCGCCTGGTCCCTTTGATTTTTATTCTTCGAAAAATAAAAGATGCAACAAGAAGATACTTAAGAACAAAAAAGAAGAAGAAAATTCATGGACTAGTAATTAGCTATGCAACATAAACACATACCATGATTTAACTTCTGACAGCAAAAAAATTAGATCCAAAATTTAAATCCCTCAAAATTATCAGAATGATACTGTTAATATAAACATACTTTTTTGAGTGACCATAACATGTAAGCTTCCAAAGTGGTTTCTCGTGCTCAAAATCTTCAACAATCTGATGTTTGCAGGAGTCAGAATCAGTGCACCTTTGTGTACATGCCAACACATGATTATCAAGATAAGTCTTGAAGAAGATAGATAAATGATTCAAAGTGAAAAAGCAATAGTCAGGAGCATGTAAACTAGAAACATGGAACAAATACTCACTTATGATTCGCTGCCTGAGGCTGATTTTCTGATTGTCGTGAGGGAGTACTCCCATTGGATATGGGGGAGAAACGGGTCCATTTGTTTTCAAAAGGCTAGTCCACAAGTAAGTAATGGTCACGAGAATATCAAGACAAATGTTTCCTTTAATCTACAGACACTAAATTGCCCACCATTGGGCTAATAGCGTAGTGGTAAGCGGTGAAGTACCTGCCACATAGCGCACACAATTAGCGGTCCAAAAAGGAGGAATGAGGCATGTAATCAAGGAACTATACTTAGTAAAAGACAAAAAAATAGAAAAAAAGAAAAGAAAAACCTTGAATTGCTGCTGTGTATTAGCAAAATCGTTGGAGGGTTTTGATTGAACGCCAAATCCAAAAGGATTAGAAGACTGGTTCTGCTGCTTCTGAGATAAGCCAAATCCAAAAGCATTATTGTTTGCTCTTGGCTGTTGATGTTGACTCACATGAAGAAATTTGCACCTTTCACCATATAGACAGCTGGAACACGAAAAATCAAATAAGAAACACGCAATTTTAATTACATAATTCGGGCATACGATAGTCAATCAGAACGAAGCAAAGCTAATACAACAGAGAAAAAATAAATAACTTAAGCTGGGCGTTCAGGAAACGAATAGTAAAATCTGAATTCCTCGAATAAACTGGTGTTGTAAGAAACAATCATAACTCTAAATGAATATTCCACTAATTTCCGACACTTTCTCTCATTTTGTCGCCCAAAACTACTCTAGACCTCAACCCTAACACAGTAGCATTCAGATATGTGAATTTAAGCGAGTTAAAAGAAACCCTAATATATTGTGGAAGAAAAAGAAGAGAGTACCTTCCACGCTGAAAGTTTCTGCAGAGTTCTTTCTTCAAAGGCATTTTCAATTTCACCTGTGGCTCTTTATTTCTCTTCTTCCATCTATGGATATCGCCAACGTTTTTAAAACAGCATCAAAACTGAACACTTTTATCTTTTTTTTTTTTACTTTAAAAAGTTTATTTTCGACTCCAACTAATATTAATAAGAAAAAAAATTATTGTTAATTATTTTGAGTTTTTTTTTTTTTCCGGGAATAATTTCTTCTTCTCCCTCTAAATTCTGGCTGCCAAACTTTTTTTCTCGGTTTTTTTGTTTTCTTTTCCATTGTTCTTCAAGGGTTGACATCCGCTTTTAGCACCGACGGGGTAATCTTACCTTTTTTGTTTTTTTCTTCATTTTGCTTTTTCATTTTTTATCGAAAATCTGTTATTTATTTTAGTATTCTATATTTTTTCTGTTATTGAATTTTAATTTGTATTCTTTTGTAAAAAAAAATTAGTTTATATTTTTTATAATAAAAATTTAAATCATTATCTATTATTAGATTTAGCTTACCTTATTTATTGTGAAATGAACTATTTATGTACAAATGTTTTAGCGCGATATGTTTAGATGAAAATTTTTTATCTACATTTGTCAAGTTGAAATTATCTACAAATGTATTGACTTTATAATTCGACCCCTCAAAAATAACAATAACAAAAATTATTTTTTTATATTTTATACTCTATCAATGCAAAATCATTATTATTATTATTATCATTAAAAAATTCATGAATTCCTCACTGGCTCAAGTTTATCACACAAATGTAGAATTTTAATTGAACTCAATATTGATGAACTCATGCTTGACTCATTTAAATATATCACAAGTTTGATTTGAGCTTTAATAGTTGAAATCGAGATCGGCTCGTTTTGAAATTATCAACTTCATACGCGGCTCGAATTCGATTGTAAAAAGTTCATTTATTATGTTTAGCGAACTTAACTTTAATTTGGCTTGTTAACAAATAATAACAAAAGTTCAAATTCAAGCTGGATAAAAAAAAATATAAAACTGAATCTTAAATGAACATGTTCGCAAACTTTTAAATTAACACGTTCCCAAATCCTTAAACAAAACATTGGTGAGCCATCAAATTTAAATTTGAGCTCGAGCTCGGCTCGTTAAGTTAAACAAACAATCTCGAACGAATTTTTTTTTTAACAGAGATCTGAACAGCTTGCGAGCAGCTTGATTCATTACACCTGATAGAGAGGAAGAAGACGAAATTCACACATATGGCCACAATGGTTTTTTTAAGAATCTCTTCTCATATGCTTGACAAAAGTTTCCGATTCCAACCAAACTCAATCCTCAATAAAAGCATAACTCTCTCCTTTCTGGCAATAAAAGAATATGAAATTCTTGAAATAGAGTAGCAAGTAACAACCTTCTTTCATCAGTACCAAGTATTAGAACTAAATTTCAAAGCTTATTTTGGAAGATTACTTTCTTTTTCTGTCCAAAAGTGACTTCACATATACAAAGCACTTCTTTTAACTCTCCTTCGCCTCTAATTCATTGGCCCTGAAAGATAAACCTATCAGAATAGAATGAACCAACATGTGAAGAAAATCAATCCAGAATAGAGCCTTGAGTGCATGCAAATGAAATAAATCAGACGCAATATTCACACAAGTACGTTCCCTCCATATCAATGCCGTTATGGATTGTTAGTATGTTTACATGCTGCATCTATCAATAGACACTTCGCCTAATTTTCAAGTCAGGATGAACTACTGGACCAGAAAAATACAGTGCCCAAATCCTAGATTCAATTTCGTTTTGCTGCTCTTGTTTGCTTGTAATACTGCCTCTCCTATTTGCTCTGCAATTAACCACCATCTAAATACATTTTTCATGCCTAAAACACAGAAAAGTTTGATAGCATATACAGAGAAAAATCCATAATCATTCCCCTCAAAGTACCTTCACTTTGCACTCATTAACCAATGCCAACTTCACATCCATGAGCTTGTCACCGAATTAATCTCAATTAATTTTAGGCTTTGGCCGCTTTGGTTTCAATACGACATATAGGACAGCTGCAACAGTTACGAAAGCCGGAATTGTTGTCATATCAAATACCACATGCACTTTCCGTTCTCTTGTGCAATGAACTGGGTGAAGTAGAGCAATAGTTGCATTTACTTGATCAAAAAACCTGCATGACGAATGAGATTCTGAAATTAAATAAACTTGACAATATCAGTTCTTTGCTCAATTCTTAAAAAAGACTGAACAGAAAAGGCATGTCAAAGCAGTAGGTTAGCACATTTCACTGCTCCAAGACTTGCCATGTTTGAATTTAATAAATAAGAAGAAACTGCTAAGAAGTCTCGCTGTGCAGCCTGTTGGCCCCAATTAAAAGAAGAAAAAAAAAAAGACAGAATAGCCCATATGTTTATTTACAGATGAGAACTGAAATTAAAGTAGAGCAAAGTAAAATTCGAAATCCAGTGAATTTACAGATACAAAATTTCAGATTTGGTAATTGTGCATATATGGAACTGAGCAGAAAAAAACAAATCAAGTGAATTTATCAGCTCAAATGGTGCTTGATGATAAATTAGGTAAGATCCTAACTGTAAGTTAACATGCATCTTTGTCATCTTGAACAATTTTCAGTATCCACCAATAAAACAGTTGCTCTAAGCCACAACATTAGCTCAACTTACTCATACGTGGGATATAGCTAAAGACTTCATCATTGATCATTCAGAAATTTCACCTCCCAAAAATGGACCCTTTCTAGAGAAGTGAACCCAAGAAACTAACCAGAGCAAAGAAAATAGAAGCAGCGGCGGGGGGGTGGAAGTGGATTTTCTCATGTAGAAAAGAAATTCAGAGATCATATTACTTATCCCATCCTATGAACAAAAATAATGATAATCACAAGTGCCTAACCCTTTGGAAGCATCCTCTAAGCTAAAAAGAAGTCTCATGGCATCCACATAACGCAATTCTCCAGTAATGGTTGAGATCTGAAAAGAAAATCAATTACAAATTGAATATGGACCACAAATAGAAATTAGGAATGAGAAATAACATCAACATTCTGTAAAAGAAGGTACTCACTCTTTTCCACAGACTAACAACATAATTATACTTGTTCACAAGCTCTTGCTCTAGGGACTGAAAGAGCCTGAAGGTCTTTTCAGCTGGTATACCGGTTAAGTCTCTACAATAGCATAAGTAGAACTAGAAAAAGCACTAGATTCAATTTCTTCATTTAACAAGTCAGATAAACAATTAGACTTTTCAAATGTCAGAATGTAGAGACACAACACTATAATTACATAGAAACGTATAGATAAGACAGTTGGGAATTTATGCTATCAATAATATTGCCTGATATATGGTACCAAATTCCAAATTTATTATATAGTCCCTAATACTCCAATCCAACCACTTTCACACTAGAGACTCCTAATCTCGGTTCTAAAAGATAACTGAACGTACAGAAGGATGACCAATCATTGGCTATTGCTTAAAGTAATCAATGTGATGCAGATGAAGATAAAACTGAATAGCAAAAGAATACTGAATAACAGTTGGCAGATGTGATAATTCTCGGCTCTTGCAGCATAGAATATGTACATACCACTTATTTGTTACCAAAAAAATTACAAGGATACAAGTATGCTCCATAAGCAGGCGTCTAATAGCTGAATTGACTTCTTGGATCGACTCTTCAAGAGTTGTGATGATATAACTACGAGCTACTGTATCAGACTGAAACTGTGATATTTCCCAGCCTCCAGAAGCTATGGAAAAGGGATTGCATCCCACAGACCAGATCCAGTCCTATTAAATTCCAAACAATGTCATGTCAAAGAAGTACAAGTGTGCAAAAGATGCATGCTTCTATGCTATAAGATTCAAGACTCTACAAAGACAACAAACCAAATAACATCCCATGAGAATCTGCAGGACAAAAAGAAAGATATACTATGGGAAAACTCAGGTAGGATGTTATCCATAAAACTGAAACCTGAATCATTAAACCAGGTAGCTTCAAAGAGTATGACCATGAAGTCATCAAGTAGGTATGCGAAAGAAGTGAATTAAGCATTTCTACAAACTATGTATAAGTACCTCAATTGCAGTTTCATGGGCACGGCTATAGACAATATGAAGGGGAAGTAGACCCGCCAGATGTTCAGAAACAGCAGCCATTGCAGCTTTTATGGGCCTCCTGAGCAGATGTTAGAAGGGCATATAACTGAAGTTAGATTTCAAATTTTGGTTAAGAATGACACAAGATTATTCCAAATGTACAAGAAATGAGATTGATGCTGTACTTTTTCCTAGAAATGGCTTCTGTCATCATTTATCATTTTCCACTTCAGAAGTATATTAAGCTACTATACAAGTATTTCTCCATGGAGAAGGGAAACGAAAATCAAATTAGATAGATGAAAATAAGATAACACTTAGAAGCTAAGGATGAAAACGTATTGTTTAAAGAAAGTGATACTCAAGATGCATCTGACAGTTCGTCCATTCCAACTCTGCATTCTCCACTAGTTTCAAAAGATTCTTCTATAGAACTAGGAGCTATGGTAACTTAAAATTAAAATTAAAGATCAACTCATTCCAACCTCAAATTCAACAAGAGTGACTGCCCATTACACTGAAGATGGCTCTCCCAAGAAGATGGTTCCGACTGGACAACAATAACCATATCTGAAAGAGCTTTTGCTTGATAATGCCTGTCAACCAATATTGGCTCTCCATGAATGAACCAAAAGATAGGAACTTCAAGTGTAGATCTGCTATGGGCATGGGCTCCTGTATGTTATTTTAAGTGTACAAAAGATTTAGCTTCGCTTGAATAGTGAAAAGATGATCAGTGTGAATTACAGGTTGTGTATTGAAAATTCTCATGCACACTTTTAATTAGGAAATTGTAGCAAACAAAAATGTATATACTGGAAAATAGAAGTTCAAAAAGTCCCAATGATACTAGCTTCAGCAGGGGTGCAAATATGATAACAATCCTAGCAAAAAATACGTTCTCCAGTAACGCACTATGAACCCAGTCCCAAAGGATTAAACAAAAAAAATTATTCATTTACGATAACTAGGATTAGTTATTATGTATTGTTAACCAATTTAATTAAATCACCTCACTAATCCATCTTCCGATGGAAAGGGCAACATGGGCTCCCTAACCATGGAAATTTCGGCCTAATGCATCTTAAAAAAAATCTATAACATCTTGTATCCGAATAGTGGTTGAATTTTCCTTGGACTTATGATCACTGTTCAATCATGCTGTAAAAGCTTTACTTGTCCAACTTAATATTTTATTTCTAGCCATTTTGCTATATTATTTGCATGAACATCAAATTAAAATTATGTATGCAAAACTCACAAATTTTTAATCCAAATTTCCATGAAAAAATTGAATTTTGTTGTTAATGCAAAATAATTACTTAACTGCATGGCTAAAAAAAAATATTGGACAAATTCAGACAAACAAAGATTGAAGGAGTAATTGGACTTAACAGAATGTTCATGAATGAATTTGACCCTTGATCCACATTGTTCAATATCACCTGTATCCCAGAGTTTCTTTTCACTTTTTTTTACCTTTTTTTAATGTTTTTGGGATAAATGAATAGAACAAATAACATTAAAAACTAGGCATGTAGAGGGATAATGACAGGATAAAAGGACCAAAAAGAAAAAAATAAGTATAGAGCAAAAATTCCTCTTCCTAAAATATTCTACTGAAAAAACCCCTTTCAAATATTTTCCACTGTCTTTCACTGCAAGAAATCCCAAAACCAATAATTACTTCTACCTTATCTATTCAAAAATATACCGCTACAGGTCCACAATTCATCTCCGATCATTTCAGCTGCTATCCACAAGCTCACTATTCCCATAAGAACTAAACTTATTACCACAAAAATTTGGAAGCATCCATGTGCAAGTAACATCTCTCTCTTGACGATTACCTATCCCATTTTTTAGGATTGAGAATAACAGTGTTTATAACACGTTACTTTCCATTTCTGAATGGATAATACACTAGTGTTTTGAACTGCCATCCAAATTTTTGATTAAGCTGCAAGAGTGAGCCACAAATATGATTAAATGGATGGAATGGAGCAGCGAGACAAGCTTAATCTGATCATAAAGTCCACAATACCATGTTCTACAAGATATATAATTTGACCAGCTTTAATGTACAACAAAGAATTTCGGATAGTGAAAAAACAACAAAAATATAAAATTAGCTTGGCGAAATTAGGATGCTGAGATCAATATGGAATTCAAGAAAAATAGAGCAGAAAATTAATGCTTTTGTTAGAAGGTGCAGGTAGCAACTACAGGAAAAAGGAAAGTTGAGAGGTGGATATCAGAATGGATAGGGCATATAGAGTAAAAACTAATAGACGCATCAACAATGATTCAACACATCCAAGTTACAAGATTGTAGAAGAGTGTTATGAATCCCATATCGTATGGATTTTATGTAACTAGTAAAAAGATGTTGCAACCTTAGAACTCATTAGAGAGAGCTGCCTATCTCTTAGGTTTTTGCTGGAATTTCTAACTTGAGTTTTACATATAATAATTCTACCTCTTAAATAGAGGTAAAATTATTAAAATAGGAGTTATTTTCTGACTAGGAAACTAGATATTTTTCTAACTAGGAAACTAAATAATACTCCTAAATAGGATATATAAGGAATCCTACCATAAATAAAATAGGCTTAATTACCAAAAAAAAAGGGTCATGAACAATTTTGGCACCAAGTATCAAAATTTGCATAAAAATACCTTAACAACTTTTGTTTGAACAAAAGTATCTTCCGGTGAGAATGAGTGGCAGCAATTCGCTGTGGCAAGGAACATCCTATGTGGCACGCGGACTTAAAAAAAATTAATAAAATTCATTTTTTAAAGCCACCTAAGATAAACAGTGCGTTTTGCACCAAATCAAAGCAAGGTTACAGTCATTCTCATTTTCAATTAGAAACCAAATATCTTCTTCCTCTTCGACTTTCAATATCTGCAAAATCAATTGATAATCAATTCTACTACTACTACTACTATCCACCTCTGCAAAATCAATTGATAATCGATTTTTCTTCTTCTTCTTCTTCTTTGCAAAAACAATTAACAATCAATTTCTACGGAAATGGGTGTTTTTCACAAGCACAACCAATCATGTCCAGCAGTAGAATCTCACTACTGGATGCACAAATTCTTTCTAATATGCAACTACAAGCTCTTAAGACCAGCATCTAGTTGCATATTCCTGACACTCTCACTCCAATTATTTTCTTCTCTTTGTGGGTTTTTCGTCATTCTTCTCCACATATTTACCATCATAGGCGCTATTTCTGGCTGCTCCATCGCCACATCTGGGTGGAACAAATGGCACGCAGCTCACATGGTGGCTACTTCTCTGACTGCAATATTCCAAGGCTCAGTAGTCGTGCTAATTTTCACACAGACATGTGATTTTTTAGGGTATTTGAAATCTTATATTAGAGAAGAAGATGGAGAAGTGATATTGAAGTTAGCTGGTGGACTTAGTCTGTTAATTTTCTGCTTGGAAAGGGTTTCATTGACTCTAGCATTTTTGCTTAGACATTATGCTTTTGTTGAAGGTTATGGTAATGGTAAAACCATAAATCGTAATAATGTTCAAGGAGAGGAATTGAAAAACTGGTCTTGGGCTCTCCAAGCTTTTTAAAATTCTTTAATTTTCTCTCTGTTTCTCTCCTTGGGTAAACCAAAGCAAGAATTAGAGGAAGAGTTTGGATTTTTTTTTAATAGAGAATGGATCCTTCGTGTTGGGTTTCCCCTTCCCCGCCCCGATCTTCCTCTCTCTCTCTCTCTCTTTTTTTTTTTCTTTGATTTGGTGCAAAATGCACCAAACCTTAGGAGGCTTTAAAAAATGAATTTTTTTTTTTTAAGTCCAGCGTGCCACGTAGGATGTTCCTTGCCACATCAACAAATCGCCACCACTCATTCTCACCAAAAGATACTTTTGTTCAAACAAACTTTGTTTAGGTATTTTTATGCAAATTTTAATAGTCTCTGCCAAAATTGTTCATAACCCCAAAGTTTGGATTTTTTTTTGTAATTAAGCCAATAAAATACTGCCTAAGCCAAACACCTAACTTTAGGAATTAGATACATAACAAAGAGAGATAGACCTAAGATGGCATATCAAGAATTAAAAGCAGCAGACCTTCTATAAACAAAGCCAAAACAAATAATACTTAGGAAAAGCAACTATTGGGACGGACCTAAGACCTAAGATGACTACGAGCAACTTGGCGAAGCACAAATCAGTAGGCCTTACATCTTCCATAAACATATCCCATACTAGAGAATAATAGAGGAAAAGCACCCATGAGTCCAACGCCAGCTAGGTTAGAATTAAGGTTACAAAAATTGATACTCCAATGACAATTGTTGCCAGAGTCGTGTGGAAGCAAGCCATTCTAAACAACTGCTTAATTGTCAAAGTAAGAAATAGAAATTTAAACCCGCCCACATGAATCTTCCTGCCTCACCTCATCCTAGCTAAATTTGAATTTTTGAAGATCTCTCTTAGAGCGTAAATGGGACTGGGCAGGGACTGCCAATCATCACAAATGGGACCTATTTTCTTTTTAGAGTCAGGATGACTCTGAAGCACATGAAAAACAAAAAGGCTTTTCTTCCTACCTAAAGCTAGACAAGAAATTCCTAGTCGCCTTAAAAATTATCAATGTCTAGCCAAAATATCTATGGCTAAGGGAAATTCTTGTCTCAGGCTACCTGGCTACTTGTCAAGCCTTGTGGAAAAATGATCTGTTGTGATTCAAACTCATAAATTTCACTAGAAGTCATCATTTGACAACTTTTGGTTCTTCAACTCTTTCATTTTCCTCATCGTGAAATGAGAACCGAAAATATTGTTTATGCAAACAAAACACAACTATTTCCATGACTCAAATGTGACATTCAGGTCAAAAAGAAGCAACTATACCATTCATCAAGAATCATCAAGTACATAGTGATCAACAAATATTATCAATTTGAAAATAAAGAAGATGTGAACAGAGTAAGGTGATAGACAACCTTTGAGAGAAGCATGATCATTCAACCTCTGCAACTGATATTGAAGGATAGAGGAATCAAGATAGGACCGTATGGTTTTTCTGTATGTTCCATTAACAAGTAGTAACGGAACAGCTGCTGCTCGTCGTGCAACTGAAAAGGCCATTGCCAAAGCAGGATCCTCTGAAAGTGGTAATCTATAAGAAGTTCCAATTATAAGTTGAAATGAAAGACCATCATCTTGATGCTTATATGAGAAGTAAAACATGAAGGGAATCATCAGAAAGACATAAATACCAGCAGACAACCCACCCTTATACATCAAACAGCAGCAATGTACAAGAAAAGCATGGAACGTTAATTTTTCAAAAACAATCAACAATACAGAATACATACAGGTTCTGGCTGAACATAGGTTTTTGGGAAGGCAAAAGCAAGGAGGAAAGCCCATCCCTGATTGCCTTGAGATCCACAGGTAGTTGTTTAACATTCACTTTCTGCGTAAATTAACCAAAAGTGAGAACTAATTTTTCAAATCCAAAAAAGCTCCTGTAAAAGCATAAAATAAACAGAACACCTCCTGCGTGATGAAAAACAACTGGAAGGATATCTTCTCATAATAATGGAAAGCACCATCAGCAATTGAAGGTGATATTATGTGTCTCATGGACCCCCACAGCATTGCACCTAAATGTGCCAGAAAAGTATCTCGTGCTACTGTGTAGTTGTGAAACTCCTGCTAAAAAAAATGTAAAATGTAACTGAGAACCATTTTTCAAATCCAAGATAAAGCATTTTATGTGGTTAAAACAAAAATCGTGGCTCCAAATTTCCTACCCAATAAGCACACAATTATCTATCGAGTCCTAGAAAGAAGGTAAAGGAAATGCCAAAAAAAAACCATGCCAATCAAAACTGCTACATTTTGACCAAAGAGCACCGAATTAGGTTTTACTTTATCCCCTTCAACTGTTTCATGGTAAAACATTTTACGTTCTAGTTGGTCTAGAACTAAAACAGTATGTAAGGGATAAATATCTAATAGCAGTAATGAAAGAAAAGAAAGGCAACAACAATAAGAGAACCGCTTCAACAAATTAGTAGATCAAACAGTCTTGCTCACCCAATACCTGAGTCTGTCAGCATTATATTCCAAGTAGGCCTTTAAATTATTGAACTGGAAAGGGGATTAAATTGTTATTGGGCTTGAGTAGGTGGACTTAAATCCAAAACCACCATACTTTTATTAACCCTTTCATTTTTCCTAATCCCACCAATATGGGATTGTTTTACTTCCAACAGAGTTTCTGTATGGAATATGAAACTAATGGTCCATTCAGGATGGCTTTTGTTTCTCAGTTTTTGTTTTTTCTTCAAAAAGAAATGCTAAATCTCTTTCCGGAAAGGAGTTGATTTTACCCTTTTTTACTGAAAAAGAATCATTTCCAAAACAAAAAACCAAAAACAAGGAAACTTCAATACATGGTTTTGTGAGACCACGAAGAACTAGCTTTCTTTCTTCCTCTGCAAGACCTCCTCAAGCTGCCAATCAATCTCACCTTGCATGACAACTCTCAAAAAGTCATCAACTCTAATATTTTTGGTTCAAGCTTGTGTCCTTCCTTACCAATGTGACTATTGGGTTTTTATTGGTTTCTTGATTTGGATTTTGTTCCTAACCATTTGGGTTCTTGACTTGGTTTTTTTATTTGGTTTTGGTAGTTATTTTCATAATTAACTATGGAATTGTGTTTTAAATCTTTTGTTTAATTTGATTTTTAATTTGGGTGTAGTTCAAATTCACTGATTCACTCTCTCTCCATTTATGGCCATGGTTAATGTGGATTTATCAGCTGGGTTTCTTCGACATTGTGCTTTACATGGTGAACTGGGTAAGGTTTGTCCTTAGAACTCTAACCAAATATGGAGTAAGAAATTCGGAAATTGTGTTATAATTCCTTAAGGAGTGAAAACTTTTGTGCTTTGATTAGAATATCACTGTGTCAGCAGGCTAGAGCATGTCTTAGGGGTTGAGTGCTTATTAGGTTGTCTAGCTCCTCCAGAAACTACCTTCTCTTGGTGGGTTGTGCAACACAAATTTCTGATGCATGCTTTGCTAGTTGCTGTAATGGAATTATTTCCAACAACCTTTTAGATATAGATTATTTATGATCCTTAGCTCTATAGTGGCTTCTTCTTATTATGTAACTTGCCTTTTAACACTTTTTCATCGTAAATTGGTAATGGCTTCACTAGAGATATTCTAATTGCATGGTATGTATATATGTTATAAGATAAATGACTAACTGCCATTATCTCTGTCCAGCAAGTATTTTGGCATTTGCATCAAAAGTTAGTACATTAACTTATCCAAATTGGTGCACAAGTTATTGACTCCACTGCCTTAGGATTTCATGTTAGTCCAGATCAGATTCCATTCCATTCCAAAACTCATATTCTTATAATTAATTTCTTAATTACCCTGCCTCCTTTTTTCTATTGTATCCACTATTTAACTATACATAGCTTCTTTGCTGCCTTTTATGTTTGTTTATACATACACTTGCCCTAGTTACATCAAAAAATTATCTATATAAAAAATATGATATGGCTTTCAAAAACCAAATAACAAAAAACTGAAAATAGAGTTTGCTTTTTCAAAAAACTAAAAAACCAAACACATACAACCATAGCAAATGCACCCTGAGCTTTTCAGTTTTTTGGATAAAAAGTCTTTTTAAGTTCGTTTTACCTTTACATGTCAAAATAAAACTTAGTAATGTAAAACCAAAGTTGCCTACCTCGTAAGTATCACTAAAAAGATTCCAGCTCTCCATTCGTCTTAATGCCTCTATGGCCTTTTGTTTATGATTTTCATCATATTCCTCTCCTTCAAAAGATTGGAGCTCATTTTTCAAATCTTGCATTCTCTCATCAAGTTCTGAAATCATAATTAGAGGAGATTCATGAATATTTGAACCGGAGTTACATTAAATATTGTGAAATAAATAACTCAAAGTGCTAGCTTAATGAAGGGCCCTATTCATACAATCATGAATACAGATAGTACCTTCACAAAGTGCTAGCTTCACTTTTCTTCCCTTGCAGTGCTTGAAAGCAAAGAGCTCATAAATATCGATCTCCGCCAGAAGAATATCAATAGCTTGATGATCTTTCTGTGATCATTTTGAAGAAGAAAACAAAAAAAGAACAATAAACACCTTAAAAGGCTCAACCAAAAGAGATATAGGTGGATGCATCCTAATGCACTAATTTAACAATAGTTTCTCAAGCTCCACGAAATTTCAACACTATCCAGTTGACAATCTATCATCGCCTCAGCAGTTGTTTTGAACCATGAACACTGGATTCAAGAAGCAGGCAGGTGATAGTGAATCCTCCAGAAACACAGTGTAAAGAGAGGAACTAGCCTTAACTTAATGCCATACTTATATTTGGCCACAGGACATCATAAAAGAACAATGGAAAATCCTCATGTAAATCCTTGGCTGCCTACAGGGTTGATTGGAATCAAAATTAATGTCTGATTGAGGAAGAAAGAAATTTGAATTGAATGACTCTCTCAAAGGCTGTTACCACTTCTCAAGCACGGCTGTTATCTTTTGTTACGAAAACTGATGTCTGCAGCTGTGCGCCTTAGAACTAGAAGCTTAAAATCCTTTAACTAATCATATCCCAACTGTGTTAAGGGCTTAGGTCTATCAAAGGCTGTTACTACTTCCCGAGCATAACTGCTATCTTTTCTTCAGAAAAATATGAAACTTAAACTACCTTAAGATATAGAATCATAGAAGGGCACAAAAGCATAGAAAACATAAAGCACATCAAGCATCTGGCAGACAACCTAGGTCATTGAGCACATTTCTGAACTAGGTGTACCAACATTGGGTCCCAAAAATAGGAACAAGTATAAACTTGACCCTTGAACTCTACAGTTTTTCATAATATAGTTCACAAACTTTTAGTTTAAAAGTCAAAGTATTTGAAGAGAAAAAAATACCACCTAAAATTTTCCAGCAGTTAGGCCCAAATAAAATTTTCATACAAAGATCAATTGCTCCAAAATGTGACTCCAGAATAATATTTTACTGTTGTTTCTCTCCTATATTAGAAGGTATCTAACTGGACCCACCTGACAGTTACAATGTGAAAAGCTGCAAGATTCAAGAGGCAAATTATTCTAAATCCCTAAAGGATAGGTAAAACTAACTTAGAATCGACTCTATACAGCACCATTACCTCATCACACAAAGCTTTTACATACATAAAACAGAGGCAAAGAAGGACAAACGTAGTTGAATACTTATCATTTTACCATCTGATACATACATCACCAAATACTGCAAATTTTTCCTGAATTGCTTCTTGCAAGCGATCTTCAGCTTCATCTTCTGAGATCTCTGGATGACACAGAGAAAGAAAAAAAAAATAAAAGATGGTGATCAGGGTTAAAGAATTTATTGAACAATACAATATACCACCATGGAAATTAAAATCAAAACACTTGCATTTATCAAGCAAAACAAGTTTTTATCAAGCAAAACTAGCACATGAAGCAATTAAAAACAATGATAAAGTTCCTTTTGATTTAACAGAACCATCAGATAAAACCAACAGAAGGTGAGAGATTATGGAGAAACTATCTTCCAGAGAGATCCATATTGTTCTAAGAAAGGTAAAATACATTGAGGCAATTACAGATAATGACAAATTTTAGTTTTCTTTTTTACCAGAACCATATAAGAAATCAAACATGTGGAAAATAATGGAGAAATTAATTTCTAGGAAGGGACCGATGTCATTCTAAGGAAGGTAAAGCCAGTGTCACGTCATACAGAAGAAATGAAACAAGCATGAAAAATCAACAAATTTACCAGTCATGAGTAACAAAAGGCAAGTAGATCTTCATTACCATTTCTTTCAGTCAGATAAAATAAAAATGGACATCCATCCTCTCAAGGTAAGGGCCCTTGCAGCATAGTTCTGCAGTTCTCTGACATAGGACACGCTCTAGTATTTGTATTTTAGGTTTAAAAGATGGCTAGAATGGACCGCAAAGCAATTAAAAGAAGTAAAAAGGCTGATATATGGTAGTAAAAAATGAAAAATGAGAATAAAGGTATTACGCATCACGCCGAAGGTTACTGTAGGAATCACATTCATGGGGAATTGTATCACACAAATCAAGAAGAACAATTCCTATAAGTTTTATTTACCAGTAGCACTGCATAAGATCTATTACAAACATTAATATTTACCAACTTTAACTAATTTAAACTTATAATACATTGGACTTGTAATAATCTTATTCTTTTTCATTTGTATTTCTAAAAAAAAAAATTCGGTCACTCTAAACAAATGGGGGGTGTCCAAATTCTTTTAAGAGAGGAAAGGGTCCGGTGGCAGAAAAAAATCGGGAGTTGTGGTTTCCTTCAGCAGCATTGTACAGCATTTGGATCAAAAGGAAAGCCCACATTCTAAAAAATCAAAGTGAAATTCATTTTTTCAGTGGGAGAGTACATTGGTAGGCTTCTCTATGGTTTCACACTTCGAGGACTTTAGAAGACAGCTATTCAGTTAAATTACTGCTGCTTGCGATTTCACGTTTATGTTGAGAACCGAGAGACCTTATCCTCCAATTTGTACATCTTCTTTTTCCTCTAAATAGAAGTTTCTTCTCTAAAATGTAAGATTCTAAGCTATATGCACTTCACATTATCTGATAGAAGAATTGACGCCAATAAGACTTTAACGGGCCGTTTGGTTCACAGATTATGTAAGCCATAGGATTAGTACTAATGCTAGGTTTAGTTAAGTCATAGGATTAGTTAAGTAAACCCATGTTTGGTAGAAATATTTTAATCCTAGTATTAGCTACTCCAAATTTGCAATCGCATGTTTGGTATAATGGTTTAACTAATGGGATAAATTAATGAAATAATTAAATTACTTAAATATCCTTTGCTCTATATTTAAAAACTTATGAGTTTTTATTTTCGTTCTTAACATTCTCAATATTTTCTATACTGGTTTTGAATTTGGATTTAAATCACTACTGTTGCTATATATATACAATTTTATGTTACTAATTAGGTAGCAGTGCTACATGATTCAAACCTACTCTTTCCTCTCTTTTATTTATGTTTCTGTGATTTTTTATAAATTCGAAAATTTAGGAATTTGGCTTTTTTGTACTCTTTTCTTTTTTTTTTCTTTTTTTTATTTTATAAGAATATTAATTTTTCTTCTAAAGTAAATACCAAGTTAAATTATTGCTTACCGTGATTGAGAGAGCTTTTGTTATCGTGATGGTGCTTGGAGCAGTCCCATCCTAAAAAATATCTCTATAATAGCTGAACCAGATAAGGGTAGTTTAAAGTTTTTAATTTTTCAAATAAAAGTTTAGTAATCCCATTCGATATGGATTAGTAAAGACATGGGGGAGGTAGTTTCTATTTAAGCCTCATCCTATGGGTTAAGTAAGCCCATGGGATTAGTAAACCAAATATAATTTTTTGAACCAAACATGGGATTAGTTATTAATCCTATGGCTTAACTAAGGAATCCTATGTACCCCTAAGGCAATTAAATCTCAACATTTATAGCTATAATAGGGCGGTTGTGGTAGGAACAGTAGAAAATAGTTTGGAAAAGAAAACCTTATAATCAAATTCTGAACTACGAGAAAAAAAATACAGCATGTAAAATGACTAAAACTATCCTATTAAGTGCTAATAACCTTACTAAATAGAAATCCTAAACAAATAGGGATAACTGAAAATTATTCCTAACTAAATAAGTAAAATATTTACTAAATAAAAATCTTCGACAAAGGAACACTGAAAAATTAAAAAACTAAAATCCTAATTTAACTTGGGACGCTCTTGTGTTGACAATGCCTTGAAAAAAAAAAACAATTAAAATTCTATGAAAAACCAACTATCATTTTTACCTGCAACTGCACCAATGGTTTTTGTGACATTTGGTAAACTAAGTTCTGTCCGCACACCTTCTCCACCAACAGCCGGGCCCCAAGAGAATGGGCCGGCAGTTAAATCAATGAATGCCCACCTGAAAAATAATATGTTAGTATTTAAGCCCAAGTTATTTGTGTGCATGCATATGATAAGTGAGAGAGAGAAACATCAACACCTGTCCCTTCCAATCCATGTATCTGTGAGACATTCTGCATGAAAATCACTGAAGTCCCCTGATTTCAATCCCTTCTCCAGATGTTTCATATCTTCAGTCTTCCTTTGCAATATCTAGATAAGAAAAGAAATATCAAGAACATTTCAATTAAAAATAAATAAATAACTGCAATCTGTCATTTTTATTCTATATTCTGTTCAATTTTGTAACAAAAAAGATGGGAAACGAGCGAAGGGGGGAGACAGAGAGAGAGAAAGGAATATACCTGTCGAACTTTACTCTGAATGACATCAGCAGTGTCCTTTCCTTGATATGACTTCTCAATATTATTGAGAGCATTCAAATAAACATTGTACCATTCAACCTGAGATTATTAAAGCAACATTCAGCTTAACAACGTGTCTTATAAGCTAAAATACTCTTCCATTCTATTATTTAGTTGAACATATACTGTCCAACTATTATTGAGAGCATTCAACCAAATATTTAATCATTCAACCTGAGATCATTAAAAGAAGTTGCAACTTAACATGCCATTAATGCTAAAATACTCTTACATCTCTTATTTAGCTTAACATGCATAGTCCAACTATTGAAATTGACAAGAAATTTAATGAATAATTTTGGTATTTGTAACCAGGAGTCTGAAATGTATAACAGAACCACCAAGATATATCATTTAGTAGAAAGTAAGACAACAAAATACTGATAATCACCATCCAACTTTGAATAAAATCCAACAGCCGCATTCATCTCCAAAACTCTGCAAAAATATGCGGGTAGCATCTACACCATCAAAGATGTGTAAACCGCACACAAACACAAAAAAAAAAAAAAAGAATGGATGAAAGATTGCCTACTAAGTCTATGGAGCTAGGCAGTATATTCCTATCTGTTTACAGATAAAATTAAAGGGGCCACTTTCAGCCTTAGATCTCCAGTTTAGCCCATGAAGAATGCTTCCAGCAGAATGAAGTAGAATGACAAAGCCAGTATACCCCCTTTAATGGCCCATTGAAGCTGCTAAAAAATTGGTGTTCACTAGTTACTAGTATGTCTACCAAATGACTATTTGGTTCACAATCATAGCCAATTAGCTACTGTACCAGCAGGAAAAAAAAAAGACTTGCAACCTCCGATTCCCAAGAAGCCAATAAAGACTTGCAATACAGCAGTCATATAGAAGACCAAAAACAATGCAACCAATAAAATTTTCTACGTTATAAACAACAGACACATTAGAAAGGATTCACCGCTATTAAGACTTCAAGCAAAAAGAATACTAACCGTATCAGTGTCTTCAGTTATTGTCCAGGCAAATTTTGCCATTGGATGTTTTTCATATAAAGGTCTTTTAAGCTTCTCAAGTTCTGCAAATTGTATTTGAAATATTAATTTTGAAAAGAACAATCTAAATAAATGCTAGCATTTAAAAAAAACAAAAAAATAAAAAAAAGAACAGAACAGAACAGAGTATATTAGACAACTTTATACCAAGGGTACTTTCAGGAACACTTCCTGGCTGAAGAATTTTTGCTTGCAAAGTCTTGTTCTGAAAAATCCATTGAGAAAAATAAATAAGTTACAAGTTTGGCGCCTGTTCTAAAGATATTAAAGCGGCACCAAGAGAACTAAAACAATAACAGAACAAAACTCTCTAAACAAATCATCAAACCAGCACATTTACCAAGCCTACAAACAGCAGTGGAACTTGCAGTAAATCATAAGTCATAATTGAACGTCATAAATAAATTGATTCTTGGAGAATAGCAACATGTATACATAGCTAAGAACAAATAGGAAAAAATACCTCCTTCAGAAAATTTATTTCAGAATCCGATAAGCCTCTCCTGCCAGTTCAAAATAAAATAGAAGAATGTAAGATACATTCATTTAGTTCTTCAAACGGGATTGATAAAGGATGTGATGACGAATGTATCCAGTTTGATCTCTAGGAAAACAAAACAATTTATCTCTATTTTAACTAATAGTCATTCAAAGCATCAACATATATTAAACAGCATATCAGCACAAGCATATATTTAAATACCAACAATGATCATTTTCAATTTTAACTAATAAATTAATTCTATGAAGCACCACGCATTAAAAAGCCTTACAGAGCAAAGGCGTCAGTTTGATGAAAACTCACAATATTTTTTTTACGTACTTTATGTGTTTTTTTTTAAATCAAAATAAATTTAATAATTTAAATGGAAAGGAAAAACAAAAGTTTAAAATTAAATTTTATTTTAACTAAAAATATTAAATTTCCCTACTTTTGACTGGTTGGCTAATGTTGTAGCTAATTTCTGAAATCAGGTTAAATTGCCAAAAAAATTAAAAGGATAAATAGTACCATGAAGATTGACCATGATTACTAATGGATAAATGCTATTTTAAAATTTAAAACTATAAGTCCCTGGGTTCTGTTTCCGTTTTCAATTTATACCTTCCATTAGAAGAAAAAAGAAAAAATGAAAAATCTCTATATTAGATATTAAGTTAACTAGAAATGACAAAGTTACCCTTAGTGTTTATTCTTTTTCGTCTTGCCTCCCAACTTTACCAGCACTAATCATTTGAAAAACCCCCAAATATATCATTAACTCGCCTAAACTTGCAAAGGTAATAATTAAAAATACCAAAAATTACAAGATTAGGCTCCAGAACATTTGCTTCGATTTTGCTATTAGTTCATTTAATCAAACCCCTTATCCTTCTCTAACCCTTTAAACAAAAGCAGTTCATAGTAATCTCAATCCAAGCAAAAGGCAATACATCAGTCAGTCCCTGGAATGATTAATCATAACTATTTGAGTTACAATACCCTATAAACGTTAAGCAAGAGACTAATGCCAAACTCTGGTGAAAATCATTTAGGTTAGCACTGACCAAAGCCCTTCAACTAGCATCTTGAATGCATTGTCAATTATCCTAGACATTGACATTGTGCTTTTAACAAGGTGCTATAATTAGTTGAACATTAGAGCGACTTCTGCAGCCAATTATTCCTTCCAAGGAGCAAAGCCAAAGTCTGAGTAAATTGATGATAAGTGGAATATTTCACTCTTATGACACCTTATAATGATCATAGAGATCCATGAATTTACTGAAGATGATGATGGGCAAATTGAAAGAGAGGTGCAAGGGGAAGGGAGGATGAGTAAGTTGGGATGTCTTTCATTAATGATTTTTTTAGGTGTTTTTCCACCTAATCATTTTCTCTTTTGGAATTTGGTAAGGATATTTTGGGGATTTACTTTAATTTTTGCTCAATTTCACTCTTAACATTTTGGTTTGACTAACCAAAGAAAACCTTAAAACCTAATAGATGAAGTTAGAAGGTAGATCAAAACAAAAATCAAGGATATTCACCCAAACCAAAAAGGTCTTTTCACCATCAAAAACAAAATATAAAGTTTAGACTCTAATGGTAATTAAGACTTGAACAACATAACTGAATATATTTGTTCTGTCACCATTATATGACTTTACAAGCTATTAAGTAATGAACTCATACACTATCAATAGAAATTATTCATCTTTTAAAATTTTTAGAACTTAATTCTTTTTTCAAAAGCACATCCATATACTTGCACTTTAACAATTCAAATAACAATAATCAGAAAATAGAAGATAACCAACAAAGCTTATAAAAAGCAAAAACTCCATCTCATGCCCACATTGTGTTTATGACCACTTCCCCATATTCCTCTTCAATGGTCTTTCAATATAAAAAACTGAACACCGAGAATAGGTTTTCCCAATCTTACCCTCCAAAAGATTTCAGCATAACATTTCTTAATAAAAACTCACACCCAAAAGATATTATTATTAGAAAGCTAAAAAATTAATCATTCAAGTCACAATCATAAACACTCCTCTGCAAATCCATAGAGCAAAATCCTATATAGAATCCAAAAGAAAGAACCTTATTCAAATACATTTACAAATAAGTTTAGTTCATAGAAAAGAAGCTATTTTTCCACATCAAAAAATATTAAATCACAGTTAAAAAAGGCAAAACTTCAAAACATTAGAATCCTTTCTACTCACATAACACCCTTAATTTTTAACCATCGAATTCTAAGAAGTTAATGGAGAAGAAGACCCCGAATAGGAATCAAGCCATTTTTCCATCAAGACTACCAAGCCTAAAATGAAGGGAATGAATAAGAAACAAACAGATTGGATTACTAAATTTAGCAACCTTGCATGAGATCAAATATTAGAGACCATCATAAAAAAATAAGAATTCTCCCATCCATCCATTTGTTTTCTTGGAAAATATATTTATTTAAGAAACATTCTATTAGAAAAGAAACAACTCTGATAATCATAAAACTAAAATCAATCGGAAGTTATTTTACAGCATTATATATGAAAAACCCAATTTCTCCTTCATGGTTTAAGATATTTGGATCTATGAGGATTTTTTGTCAATCAATTTGCTTTTATCTTCTTGGATAACAAAGATATTTTGCCATAAAATGAAAATACACAAGCCAATAAGAATAGGTATCAAATTTTGGCAACAATTGATCAAAGCTATTGTTGGCAGTTACAACCTAGTAACTGACTACAAGATTCTCCAGTGCATTCCTTCCCTTTATGTTAGTTGCAGTCAGGAACATGACTTTTGTCCTAAAACAGAAACCATGTATCCCTTTTACCAATAAACCAATTACAATATTCCCTATTATCTAACTTGTATGCATCAATACATTAAAAGAAAAATATGATAAAAAGAATACACACCTGTATCCATATTTTGCTCTCTTCAAGTCACGTTTGGGATTCAACACAAAAATATTATATGCATTCTCAAGTTGAAGATATTCAACAAGGCTAGTGAAAAGAACATCCATCATGTCCACATCAACTTGATAAAGGACATCCCTATCATCTCTGTCAACAACAAACAAAAAAATCATTGAATTCAAAGAGGGAGTACATAATAATTTTTTTAAAAAAAAAAAAGAGTGAAAAGATGTTTAGTGATCATGAGACCTATTCATCTACCAGGCTCATGCCAGGCTTAACTTACATAATGATAGGGTACACTAAATTATACAGTATAGACCAAGTATATAGTATATAAAAGTTAATAAAGTATGATATTTTATATAGTTAATTATTCCATAATTAGCAGAACATCACATACTTATAATTGTATTAAGTATATAATATGTAATAGTTAATAGGCTATCAAGGATTAGTTAGATTTAGTATATTGTATGATTCAAATCTACAGAGGTAATAATAAGACTATCATACAAACACATATATACAAGAAAAGTCTGAGCTCCCTACAATGTTCCCTAGCCCACTCACCTACAATCATGCTTTTGACAAGTTCAAATCAGGCTTATGTATAAAAACATATTTCCAAGCCTGGGAAAAAATCCAAGCAGGCCAAGAGGGTAGTAAGGGCCAGGCTTCACACAATATTCCTAAGCCCAAATACTTATAATTGAGCTTTTATTTGTGCACAGAAATCTATGTCCAAGACTGCTAAAATTATGGGCTAGTGCTTGGACCCTTGAACATGTCTAATCAAAACATAATAAACGACTTATGTAGGAAAGCATCTCCATAAAAAGCACATAATTTTTGACAATGCAACAACAAAATCTGAAAGATAATATTAAATCAGAATTAATTGAGGTGCATCAAAGACACTTCACATGTTTCATAAGTAATTAGATTCATCAAGAATACTATGTGGCTTTGTCAAGGAAATCAATTTAGGTTCCTCAAACAACCAGTACTATTGTTCATATTATAACATTTGCTTTTTCACATAAGAAAATAGCCTCTCGCTATCTGCTTTGCTGCAAAATATCATAAATCATCTTATTCCAGTCTAAAGACCGGGAAATTTTAGTTCGACAGAAACTTTACTACAATTCTCCATAACCACTACGACCATGAAGCATGCATACAACATGAATAAACAATCTATTGTGACTTTGGATATGCAGGAAAGGCATTCCAAACATAGAGAGAGATATTTTGTTACGTGCGTGTGTGTGAGTGTGTGAGAGAGAGATGAAGAAGAACTTGGAACTGTATAAACTTCACCTGTTGGCAGACACATCATCCTTGCAAGCCAAAACATTAATGGCATGCTCAAAGATAGAAGTAACCTTTTCACCCATTTGAATGGCATGTACCGAAAAACTGCAGATGCAAAGTTACTAGCATCTAAATAAGCAGAGAATCAAGATTATACAAACAAGATAAAGTCATCACACATTTAAACAGCCTCAATAGTAATTGAAATAAATATGCAGTATTGAGAACCATTACTTGTAACTTATGTGACTAATAATTGGAAGATGATGACGTTGCTCTTTATCAACACTAATTTTGTAAAATGGAACAAGAACTTCTCCAATTTGTGGAACTCGTGTATGTTCAAAGATGTGATCGATTTTTGTAAACCAACGCTCAAGTTCTTCAGGATTTAGTTTGAATTCTAAAGAAAAAAGAAAGGAAAAACCATCACAAACCCAATCCAATGAGGTCAAAAATAAGTGAAACATGCACAATGGTAGCCACAAAGTCATATACCCTGGTTCCCTTTTCCTTCGAATCCTATGAAAATGAAATTCACAGGAACTGGGAGATACATAGAATCCACTTCCTGAAGGGCTAAGTAATTTGCAATGTTACCTGAAATGCATATTAAGAAATTGAAAAGGTTGAATGACCTTTCTTTGTTATATGTATTCAGATGATAAAAAGATACTTATGGCTTAATTGACCTTATCAAGCCAATAAAGAAACTACTGTATCAAGAATATTGAATTTTCATTGATATCCAGTTCTGTTATCATCCATCATGGTTTTAATTGTCATGTTTTCTCAAGTACATTATAAAAATAGATAGAAAAAAGATTGAATTCCAAATAGCATAGAATAATTATGTGCACCAAAAGTCACCAGCACCAAGTTTCTGTTTACAAATTGAAAGCAACTCATGCATGGTGACAAAATTTATGATGAATTTTTATTTTTATTTTAGATACATAAAAGAATGAAAATGATGGGGCTAATAGGTTACTATGTTTCAAGAACCTCAAGTTTCTTGCCCGAAAGGCAATGGGCAAAAGATGAAGCTAGTACTAAAGTTTCTTGCCAGTTCATGAACGGACTTAGATACCTAAAAGCTAGAGAAGATGAGCGACCAGACTCTCTGAAAGACCTGAACTAGTCTCAACTACAGTTCTTACAAATAGTTACTCAAAGAAAGTACCAATAAACGCAATTAAAAAGTTAGAGAGCTGTCTTCCAAGAAGACTTTGTACACATTCTGAAGCAAATTATTTGCATGCACATGAGAAAACTTTATGTGAAAGACCATTCAACAAGATTACAAAAAAGTATAGAATTGAAGTGATTACCCGCCTTGGTATAATTGAAAGCTCCCATTTTACCAGGGCTTGAAGATTCCAAGTCATCGAAATCTGCTTTAAAGAAATAATAAGAGTCAATTCATCAAGGAATTTTTAGGTAACACATAAAAGCAGTAACAAATATGAGATTTTAACATACCACCACGAATAACAGATTCACTCCAGAACCTACTCTTCTCTTTGAGATTAAACAATGAAAATACTGATGACCTGCCTGATTTACGGGCTCCAAATGGAGACCCATTTGACCCATTAACTGCCAACTAATACACATTAGAGGAGATATTAGCACCACATGTTTCAACAAAATATATGAAAGTCAAAATCAAATATGAATATCTATAACAAAAAATTATTAACTAAGATACTGAAATAATGGAATTTCGCATTCATGTGTAATATATATAAGTAAACTGAAGTTTATAAAGAAAATTATAAAAAAAAAAAAAAAACTAAACCCCATTTCGATGAACAAGAAGTATCAAACAGTCCCAGAACTACGATTCCATCTAAATGTCTATTTATTCCTAGTCCATCTTAAAATGAGGATAAACGAGACAGGACCAAACATAAACAACGAAGATAATCTGCGAACATATGGACAATCTTTGGCAAACCACGAAGCCATCAAAAGAAGCATCCAAATTTTTCCCAAAAATTAAGAAACAAAAAATCCAAAACGAATCAGTAAACCCTAATTACGATCTTTACTTGTTAACTACTCACGCTGCAAAGATTCGCAAATTTAAGGAGGGAAAAAGGAGAAATGATAAATTAAAAAAATTAAATTAAAAAGCTTACTCACCAGTAAAAGAACGCCGATTAAGATGATAAATCTTAAACAAGAAGTAGCAACAGGAGAACTAGAATCAAATTGACGACGATCACCCATCGCTCTTTCTCTAGTCAGCGTGGACAGACTTCAGCCGCTTCTTATATACTAAATTTTTAAGTAATTAGTTATAAATTTTTAGATTTTGTGTACCAAAAAATTGTAAAAAAATCATTATTGCCAAAAATAATATAAATTTTTAAAGTTAAATGAAAATTAAATTATATTTTCTATTTTAAAAATATCAATTTATAAATTCCGATAAAATTTTGCTAACATAATATAAAATTTCAATAAAATTAAAAAAATTGTGTTAACTATAAAATTAAGTAATCTTAAAAATTTTAAAACGTCATTATTCTTATTTTTTTCAAACTTTTAAAACCTAAATCTTTTCAATAAAAATTTATGGACAGTAAATTTTTTTATTCTCTATGCTTTGCTGATCAAACAACTCTCAAGTATGATAACTACATATATTATTTTTCAAACTTAAAGAAAAATTTAGATTTTAAAATTTAAAAAAAAAAGATTTAAAATTTATAAGATAACTCAGTTTTCTAATCGGTATAACCTTTTTAATCTTGCCAGAATTTTATATCACGTCAATAGAATTTCGCCAGAATTCATAAATTGATAAAAAATTTAAAAGTTTGTGTATTTAAATGAAAAAATAAAAAGTATAATTTAATTTTGATATGTTATTTTTGGCAACTATCTCAATTTATAAATATATAAAATATTTATTTATATATACAATTATGTAAATATCATATCATATCATAGGCATTCCCAATCGTGAAACATCATTTCCTGATTAGGACTTAGTATAGTTTTAGTCCAGTATGTTTTTCTTGATTGCGAGCAATACATTCTCGCTCGTGACACATTGCGAAACGATTCTCACTTGTGAACATATACCATTACCACTCAGGAAACAGTTCCCACTTACGGGATGGCCATTCCTACTCGAGAATGTGCTTGGACCCAATTTCTCTCTCTCAGTTTTAGATCCAATCCAAAAGCTCATTTTACTTCCTTTGTGCATCTTCAATGCATGTGACTCATTAGGTTTCCTGTTATGTTGGTCACTCATATCAATACTTGATCTTGAGCTTGATCTTGAGCAAGTCATTAGTGTATCTAGCAACAGATTATGACCCTAAATTGACCGGAAAGTCAGTGGTTTGACTAAAAATTTTTCCATAGATAATTATCCGTGCAATTTGTTCTTTCACCCTCACTATATGCAACTCGGTTTAGAGCATGGTTAAAGTATCAAGTCTCACTAAACTGACTATGTTACATCTAGTCCAAGTTATATTAATTCTTGTCTTTAAAACTTATTACTCTTAAAGATATATCTTCGAAGACTTTCTTCAAGACATTTTTACTTTGGTCAAAGTTTCCTGAATAATGATCTTAACAAGAAGCCACGGGTATACTCTCTTTCTAATAGGAGCGATGAATCTTCTATTGGCAACTCAATTACCTTAAAATACTTCAAAATGTACCAAATCACCACCCTACGAGTGACCTCTCTTGAAGCAATAAGGAATGAAGTCAAAGCACAGGATCAGTACCCCAGATAACTTTGAGTACCTAAAATCCAAGGATACTTATACCATTGTTATAATAAGATCATCATTGACATATGTATAGAAAATCCATATGATGATCTCATAATAGATCTCCAATGTACTTGACTACTCTAACAAGCATCCACATGTTAACTTTAAACATTTCATACTTATATATTATAAGAACTGATGATTGATCCAATCAAGAAATATAATATGTGCTAGCATGTCCGGATCAATAATGTCTTGTCTCATTGATTTTATGGTTAGAAATAGTTTAGATACAAATATAATTACGCATAATAGAAATCTCATATCATGATTTTCCTACATATTATATTTTGTATCAAGGACTTTCACTAATTAATTTAAGATTTTATCAACTCATATTAAATAAATATTAATACAATGAAAGATGTCTTTATTCATATAAATGAAATTATACACTTAGTGCTAAAAGGTGATTGCCTTTAAAACACCTCTCTAACAAATTCCCATTTACACTAAAGTCAATCGCCTTTGTATTTAATACCATAGACGAGTACATGAGAATCAAATTTCCTTTAGAGAAATGGTTTAGTTAGTGGAACAGATATATTATGATTAGTGTACACTTTTTCTATTTTTACATCACATCTACCTATGATATCTCTAATCACATATTAGCGTATGAGTACATGTTTAAACCTTTGATGAGACCATGACTATATCTCCATTGTTGTCACAATATATAGCTATTGGACTAATAATGCTAGCGACCGCTCTGAGTTCGTGGATGAATTTTCTTATCCAAATAGCTTCCTGAACGTCCTCGGAAGCTGTAATATACTCTGCTTTAGTTGTCAAATCATCAGTCGTCTCCTGTTTGGAACTCTTCCAACTAACTGCTCCGTCGTTCAATGTAAACACAAAGCATGATTGGAATTTTGAGTCATTCCTATCAGTTTGGAAGCAGCATTCGTATATCCGCTTACCTCAAGGTCTCCATCGTATACTAAGAAAACATCTTTAGTCATTCTCAAGTACTTAAGGATATTCTTGATAGCCACCCAATGACCCTTACCAGGATCCCACTAGTATATACTTGTGACACTCATAGCATATGATACATCAGGTCTCATACATATCATAGCATACATGATTGATCTAATAGCTAGAGTATATGAGATCAAACTCATGTGGGTCCTTTCATCTTGTGTCTTTGGACACATAGACTTTGAAATGGTAATCCCATGGGTTATAGGAATAAATACTTTCTTGGATTGTTTCATGCTAAACTTCTTTAACATCTCATCTATATATGTAGATTGTGAAAGACTAAGCAACCTCTTAGATCTATCTCTATATATCCTAATCTCCAAAATGTATGTTGCATCTCCAAAATGTAGGTTGCATCTCTAAGGTCTTTCATGGAGAAGTTCTTTAATAGCCAAATATTCACATATTGAAGGACTGAGACATAGTTTCCCATAAGCATTATGTCATCCACATACAACATAAAAAAATATGACTACACTCCCACTAACTTTCTCGTATATAGAAGGTTCATTCATATTTTATGAGAAACTAAACTGTTTGATTGTCTCATCAAAACATATGTTCCAACTCATGGATGCATGCTTCAATCCATAAATAGATAGTTGAAGTTTGCATACATTTTCATCATCTTTAGATATAAAGCCCTTTATTGTGTCATATACATATCATCAGTAAGGTTTTCATTCAGGAAAGTCGTCTTCATATCCATTTGTCATATCTCATAGTCATAATGAGCAGCAATGACTAAAAGTATCCTAATGGATTAAGCATGGCTATAGGAGAAAAGGTTTTGTCGTAATCAATTCCTTACCTTTACTGATATCTCTTAGCTACTAGTCTAGCTTTTTAGGTAACCACATTACTCTATGTCGGTTTTTTTCTTGAAAACCCGCTTGCACCTAATCTCTTTAGGTCCATATCTGGTTTTCAAATATGGAATCCATTTATGACTTTATAACTATAAGTCACTTGTCAGAGTATGAACTATTCAGAATTTCTTCGTAGGTCGTAGGCTCATCATTCTCTATAAGCAATACATCTTTTTGTACATTAATGAAAAATTCATGTCTCTATGAAATAGTATGTATCCTACTCAATTTATGAAGATATTGGGTATTAGAAGGCATAGTTCTACTACATCTGTATGAATATCAGCTTCAGGTTCAAACAGTTGATATGTGTCTACTTGAACATCTTGAACTTATTCAAGTTCCATTATGCTCCCACTATTTTCTTTTAGAATAAACTCTTTCTCTAAGAAGGTAGCGTGACGTGAAACTTTCCAAGAGTTGGTAGAACTGATATCCATAGTATGCATTTGGATATCCCACAAACAGATACCGGTCTGACTTAGTTTTAAGCTTATCTCACATTGTCTGCTTTACATAAGAAAGAGAGCTGACAATTCGTATTGTGTCGTATCTAATTATATTGTATATTATTTTGTATCGTGTATAATCATGCCGCATCTTATTCTGTGGCATATCTCTTATACATGTTATACGACATGAAATTATTAGATACAGTCAACTAAACTTGTCTATATGTATATACATACACGATACGAGATACGATTATACAACAATAGACACGAATATTAATATAAATATAATAGCTATACAATATTTATTTATATATAAAATATATTAATACAATTAATTTTAACATAGTGTATTATAAATTCATTATATATAAATATTTAAAATATTATAATATATATTTAAATATTTTATATAGTTTGATATTAAAATAAATAAACCTTTTTTATATTTTTAATCATATTTAGTCGTGTGTTAATAGGCTAAGTAGGTAAAATTCGTTTATGACACAGATTTTTTCTTGTCTTAATCGTGTTGATATGGTTATGTTCCATATCCGTTAAACTCAAACTCATATCTCTCTAAGTCCGTGTCGTTTAATCATGTCGTGTCACAAATTGTCAGCTCTAAGTAGGACAACTGCAAACTCTCATGCATGAAAATGCGGGCTTCTTGTTATTCCATATATCATATGGACTAATATCAACAGACTTCGAATGGACTCCATTTAGTATATAAACAACAGTCTCTAGTGCATAACCTTAAAAACTTAGGGAGTCCTGCAAAACTCATCATCGACCTAACTATGTCCAATAAGGTTCGGTTTCTCCTTCTAGCCATACCATTGTATTGTGATATGTAAGATGAAATCCACTGGGATAATATCTCATTATCCATTAAATACGTCTGAAACTCTTAGCTTAAGTATTATTTACCTCGATCTGATATCAGTGTTTTAACATTTTTGCCTAGTTGTTTCTCCACTTTATTTTTGAATTCCTTGAACTTTTCAAAAGCATCATATTTATATCTTATAAGATACACATACCCAAATCGTGAATAATCATCGACAAAGGGAATGAAGTAAGAATAACCTCCTATGGCTTGCACGTACATTGGATCACATAAGTCTGTATGTATTAGGTCTAACAGTCTATTAACACGTGCACCCTTTCCCTTAAAGGGTAATTTCGTTATCTTGCCTAATAAGTAAGATTTACACATGTTATATGATTCATAAGCAAAGGACCCCAAGCTACTATCTTTGTGTAGTTTAGTCATGTGTCTCTCACTTATATGGCCAAAGTGACAATGCCGTAGATATGAAGGTTTATGGTTATCCAATTTTTATCTTTCATTATTTTCAATATTGAAGATAGAATCAGACATATCCAATATGTAAATATTATTGATTAAAATTCCAATACCATAAAAAACATCATTCAACAAAATGGAACAACACTTGGCATTAAAAGTTAAATGAAATCAATTTCTATTCAAATTAGAAACATAAATAATATTATTAGTCAATTATGCAACATAAAAACAATTCTCTAGTTCTATTACAAGCCTAATTGGGAGAGTCAAAATATAAGTTCTTACAGCTAATGCAATAACTCTTGCTCCATTGCCTACACATAAGTCTGACTTTCCCTTCTTGAGCTATCTACTATTCCTTAGGCCCTACATATCAGGACATATATGTGAGCTATAACCGGTATATAATACCCAAATGTTATTACTAGAAATAGTATTAATCTCAATTACAAAAATACCTCAAGTAGATGGGCGTCGGATCCCTTCTTCTTCAAAGACTCCAAATAGGCCTTGCAATTCCTCTTCTCATAGACATCCTTACCATAATGAAAGCAAGTCTCCTTTGGGACAATCTGTTTAGCCTTCTTCTTGACCGTGCCTCCCTTTAGCTTTATAGACTTCTTCTTGTTCTTTTTCTTAGAACTCGAAGAGTCTACCAATAGCATAACCTTACTTTCCTTTATAATAGAAGACTCATATGTTTTAAGCAGATCGATCAGCTCGGGAATAGTTATTCATCTAATAGTTTGGTACAAAATGTGCATATCTACCAGGCAAACTGTAAAGAATTAAGTCTATACTTAATTCATGGTCCATCATAAATCCCAGCTAACCTAATCCCTCAATGTAGCCATTCATCTTTAGTACATGTTGCAATGAAGATGTCCCTTCAATCATCTTAGACCGAAAAAGCAATTTTGAGACCTCAAACCTTTTGGATATCGCTTGCTTATTAAAGAGCATCATAAGATGGTAGACTATGGTATTTACATCCATAGCCTTCTATTGCTTCTGAAGCTCTAGTGACATAGAGGCAAGCATGATATTGCCTGCCAACTCACTATCATCCAAATGCTTCATGTAAGCCAATTGTTCTTCAGTAGTTGCTCCATTATAGTATAAGAAATTCAGCTCAATCAACTTAATTGACTCGAGAATGGAGCGCAAATTCACATTATTGGTCATGATTCTAACGACCTATATATAAAAGAAAACAAGTAGAGAATGTACGTGAATGCATGATATTATGTCTTTAATATAATGCATTATGGCTCTCACTATTTTATTGCAAACTCATAGCTCTTATTATGAATCTAATATAACTTATGTGGAAGTTCTCCTAGTGGGTCGATATCTAATTTTGCTAAGAATGACCTTGAGACAATTCAACAAGCCATCTTAGTTTGAATAATAGGTATATGATCTATACCAATTGCATTCTCAAGCAACTATTGAATCTTGTGTTATCAACTGATTGATGTGTGCACACTTATTGGGCTATTTTTGATACGTATATCTTATATGTACTACCCAACTTTACCTCCAATACTTATTGACTTTGAGGTAACTCAACAAATCAATGACATCAGTTAAGTCCAACCCATTAATTGTGAAATCTTGTTTCGATGGTCAAACATATTCTTATAGAGCAAGCTTGAGGCAAATTAACAATCCAAATCTAGAAGAACTCTAGTTCTTACCATATTAATGGAAGACATAACACTTAATTATTTATTTAACGAGGGGTTTGTTCCATTTAAGTCTCACAATGTTCATAGCATTTAGCATATATCCATTCATCCAAGACATACATTAAAAGTTACATTAACTGCATGACATGGTTATGGACATTATATCATCAATCTCTTGAGCAATGAAATGATTGACTAGGTCTTACATAAGTAGATGTCTAAATTACAACATATAATAGAAATTCTAACTTCATATTCTATGTCTTTTTGTAAATGATGCATTCTCCTTGCTTCTTGCTCTTTTACACTTCTAATCTATCATAATTCTATGTATTTCAAAAGAAGAAAACTTCAATTTACATTTGAGGGGAGTGAGATAATAAGAGAAATATAAAAGAAAGTAAGAAAGAGGCAGAGACACGCATGCCCTATTTACCAATTACAAAAATTAAAATTCATACATGAATAATTATATTAGTCAAGTCCATAATCATCCATCATGTCATCATACACCCTTAACATGCATTCTCTAATGTAAAAGTTGGTAGTATAAAAAATCGATATTTTGAATTCTTATTTGGCCATATCATATTCATATTATTTAATCACACTAAATAATTATATGAATCATTACAAATACTTTCTAATATAGAAATTATATTAATTAGGTAATTAATTGATCATATCAAATATTACCTAATTTGCTTACTTTGATTAATTAGATTAGTTCCTTATTTGTATGTAATTTTCCTTTTGGATTTAATTTCATAATCTTATTTTTAATTAAAATCCAATAATCCAGAAGTTTAATTTCAAATTAAATCACCTTAATTTTGATACTAAAATAATTAAATAATATAATTATATTTATATGTCATTACCTAGTCAAACTAGGACCAAAATCAATTAATCTGAAACCGATTCTAATCTAATTCGAAAATTCCCAATAATTTTATAAAAATATATAATCTATTCGGGCATCTATAGATCAAGTCAAGCCAATATAAATTATCAAAATCTGGACTAGTAAGTCAACTACAAAACATCCAAACCGAATCATTTAACTACGAGAATTAAAATGGAATTAAGGATCAAATTAAAATGGAATTTGACAGATTCAGAAGCATCAAAATAATTTCATAAAATTCCATATTCTTTGAACTAGATGCTGAATTATAAGAAATTGCCAAAAAAAAACATAAAACTGGAATTGGGCATTTTCTCGATCATGAAAACCATTTCACACTCTGGAACAGCTTTGCACTTGCGAAACCAATTTCATGCTCACGAACTATATGATTCTAGAATATTTAAAACGCTTCAAAAAAAGTTATATGATCTGTTATATACTAAAACTATTATTCATAGCACATTTCCAAAAACATGTTATTATCAAATAATGACTCGTAATAGAGCAGACCATGGAAATTAATTAATTAACCATTTTAAAACATATTTTGGCAATTAAAATACAATCCAATTAAGTAAATATTATAAATCGTTTTCGTTTCAACTTGTTCATTTATCATTATACCAGATACATCATATGAACAAAATCAACAATATGAACAAAAATTGCCAGATCAATTTCATTGAAAAATAAGAATCCTAATTATCATTTTTCATGCAATCTCATCATTCTTTAATCAAAATTAATTATAGCAAGCATAGATGGCTCTGATACCATTGTTAGGTTTATAACACACATATCAGATATACAGATGCAACGAAAAATTAAAATTTATAAACCCAAACCAATGAATTACTTTATGTAGCTATGATTAATTAACCTAACTAAAGTTTGAAAAAAATTACCTTTAAAACAGAAAATTCCAATCTTCAATATACCTCATTAGATTATTGCAAACTACAATATCTTCTCTTAGATTACCTCTAATAGAAATCCACGCGAAGGTACGAAGATGAAAACCTCAGAGGCTATAGGTTAATCACAATCTCTTGTGCTAGCAAGATAAGATGAATTTGAAAGAGAGGGTGAACAAACCTTTTTGTTCTTTAAGGTTGCAACTGCTAAATAATCCAAAAAAAATGATTATTTATAATTCGTAAGTAGTGAGGGTTCTAGGTTCGAAACTCATGTTCATAGAGTCCTAATTAAATTAGATCTCTTTAACTGATGCATTTCTTGATCGGGAAACAATTTTTCCGCTCGCGAAATGCTCAAAATGGGCATTCCCAATTGGGAAACATCATTTCCCGATCGAGACTTAGTATACTTTTAGTCTAGTATATTTTCCAGATCTCAAAGTAGGACATTCCTGCTTGTGACACATTGCAAAATGATTTCCACTCAGGAAATAGTTCCCATTCACAATATGCCTATTCCCAATCGAGAATGTGCCTAGACCCAGTTTCTCTCTTGATTTTGGATACAATTCAAAAGTCCATTTGTAACACCCACCCTTATAATAGAAATATATCTCATTATACATATGGAGTGCTATAGGCATAGGAGGTTAAAACCTAACCAAATTAAAAGCTTTTTAACATATTACCATACTTATTACTTTATCTGAACATGTATGCATATTAGGTTAGTTATATATATCTGTATATATCACTTTAAGGTGATATTAGCCTTTATGATCCCGTTAAATTACAATCATATACTGATATGGGGCATATCAAGCCCTTAACTCATGCATCATAACTATGTCAAGTTATACCATTATTACATCATATTACATAATCTCAATTAATTGGCCTGATAAATTTACAACACATCTAATTAATACTAAGATTAGTGCATGTTATGTATATGATTGTCCCTAATTTGGGCCTACATGGTCTCTTCTGCATGAGTCTGGCCTTCTCCACTACCAACTGCTACATCTATTATCCATTGGCCCTAAGACCTGTATGCATGGAAAGAACACACTAAGCTGCTCATAGTTTAGTAATACATAAAAGTATAGAATTTGTCACATATAATCTTATGATTCATGGCATATAATTCAAGGAAAACTCGAATGTCAATTCACATGTATACAATCTAACTATTGGTCATACTAACATTCATATTACATAATGTGTATATAACATTACGCTAACTAAATTTAATATGAGATAGCATACATGTCATTCATATAAATTAAACATTATGAACGTTAAGTCTTGCAAGTTGTGTATACTTATATGCATGTATTCACATTTACTCATTCAGTCATGTATTCCATATCACAAAGTTCATTTAGTTCTTTGTTTCGTTTACTGTTTATATCAGTCACCAGCTACGCATTGACCTCTCGGAGGTACTAGCGTATACCAATTACCATATAATGCATTGACTTCTCGGAGGCTATAGCGTATACCGATCATCATATGATGCATTGACATCTCAGAGGCTCTAGCATATACTGATCACAATATAATGCATTGACCTCTTGGAAGCTCTAGCTTATGTCGGTCACCGATTGAAGCATTAACTCTCAGGGTATTGAGCTTCAAACCTTAAAGCATAGGCCCTCTGGGTATTAAGCTTTAAGAATATAAGGGAGCTACGGTATTGTTCATATAACGCCCACAAATTAAGGCATAGCTAAAATAAGTGTGAGTGATTTTCATAGAAACTATATAAAAGGCATTAGGAATAAAATTGAATAAATAACTAAATTAGAAACTAAAATAAATTAAATTGGTGAACAAAGTTAATTTGATTAAATTAGACTATATAATTAAATTGCATTTCAGTAAAGACTATTGAGACTAGATACATGTAAAAACGTAGAAATAATACTAAATAAATAAGTTTTTTTTAGAAAGAAAGAAATGGAAGAAAAAAAGAAGAAGAAGTAGAAAAAAATAAAAGAAGGACCGCTGAAAAAAAAATAAAAGGCTAATTTCTATATCCTTCTTTCATTCTCTTCTCCATTTTTCTTTCTCCCCCAATCGCAGCCCCATTTCCTCCATATTTCCACTCAATATTTTCATCAAACTCACTCTAAATAAATTTATTCTTAGTAAGTATTCTTCTCTCTATTGTTCTAGTATTGTTTGGAATTGTTAGAGCTGTGTATAGACAGTATATTGCACTCTAATTTTGATATCTATAAAGACTGATTCTGGAAATATTTTAAGCATAAAACTTATATATTTATGTCTTAGATTTATGATTATGTAAATAATTTTTCAAGACTTAGTCTATAGAAAGAGATATTTGTAATTGATTGATATCGGTTCATGTAGAAATATCAACAGGATATATTATAGTTTTGGCTTGTTTTAATCATCTTAAGTGCATAATTGATGGAATCTCAAAACATAAAAGTTGTAACTCTATATGTGTTCTAATTGTCTACCGCATTTCATTTAAATTTATGTTATGTAGGCTGAGTTATAAAAGAATGAATCATAATTGTCTCTTGATTGACTTACTTCTTTGTGCCTGTACAGCTCTAGCAAATTCATATTCATTTTTGAGCTATTTATAGACCTAATTAACAAAAGTGTAAAATATAAAAGTTTTAGGCCTATGTCTAGCTAAAGCTCTGTGGAAGTATTACCTTAAAATGTTATGTATTTTGTGATTTATGATAATAAAAAAGACACTAGTCGGGTAGTTAGCTCATACTAGATCAGTTATATTATCCCTATTAGTTAATGACCTTAGAGACCGAATTGATAAAAGTAGTAAACATGAAAAATGTTCCACATTGTTCTATTTAAGTTCTTAAAAATTTTCACAATAATACAATACACACGCTAAAATATATGAATTTTTAAAATTAGTATCCCAAAACTGCCTAAGGGCATAAGACGGGGCAAATTTTGGAATGGCACAAAAAATTGTAAAACTCTCCAAAATTCAGAAATTTTAATAAGTTATAGAATTATGTGTTAAATTTAAATAAAAATAAGAATTATATAAATTTGACAAGTATAAAAAAAGTTATAGAGCTAATAATTCATAAAGGTCACATTGCAACTTAGAAGAAAGTTTAGTTATTTGTTTAAACCATATTAAAAATAAGTATTCTAATAATATATTGGTCAATTATATTTTTAAACTAGGCTCTTAATAAGTTTAGAAAGAGATGACCATCAAGAAGGATAAACAAACTCCCCAGGTTTGCATTTTAGGCAAAGCTCCATTATGATTTGTACATGTATGCATTTTAGTTTGCCCTAATATATGTTTGTTTTGTTGATTAAATGGTGAATTGTGTGTTGTGGCATATTTATGAATATAAAATGATATGTTGGTTGATTAAAAGTTTCATGATTTGTTTTTAAAATATAATGGTATGTTAAAAATGTATAAATGAGAAAATTGATGCATGCTTGATTTTGATCTGTATATAGCATGGGTAAATGTTTAAAAATAATGTTAAAGATAGGTTGATTATGAGGTATGTTGGTATGTAAAATTAGAAAATGAATTTAAATAGATTAGTTGAGGAATTAATGTGGAAACTTAAACATTACTATGGTGCCTTATGAATCTAAAAAGAATGTTGGTGAGTTTTATACAGGAAATTTGAGTTGGATTGTGCGAAGTTGACAAGAAATCAATGCATGTTGGATATCAGTTCATGAATGCCTTGTGATAAAAAAAAACATTGTGGAATATGTTTGTGAACCTTGAATTGTTGGTAAAATATTGTATGATTGTTATAACATGCGAACTATGTTGATGATTGAATTGAATTGAATGCTTAAATAATGAAATTTTGTGCCATAGTACGTTTAAAAAAATAAGGATTAACAAGTTAAAAGTTCACATAAGTCTCTAAAGACTTAAACAAGTTTGAAACAGACTGAAATTGAGACCTAATAGGTCGAATTCTGTCATACGCATATAATTTGTATTTTAATCTTTTTCATATGGTATGACACGAATGTGTAATTGTTGTTGAAAATTATAATTTTATTGGTACATACAGACATATAATACATATATTAATATATGATACTGGTAATATATATATATATACACACGTGAGTAATCTTGAAAAGAAAATTACAATAGTAATAATGATAATAACGTTAACAATAATATTAGAGTCTTAATACACCTAGTCTTAAATTAGAATAATGAATAGTTTCACATGCTAATCGTGGAAAATAAAATGTGCGAGACGCACAATATTGTAAAGGCCGAAAATGGCACAATCTTAATGTTGGTGATGACACTATTATTTTAAAAAGCTGGTGATAGCACTATTATTTAAACACGCCAGTAATGATAATATTAAAAAGGTTGGTAATGGTAACACCGTATTACTATTAATTAGTTTGGATATAAGTATTATGAGCTGAACTAGAACAAAAATATAATGATAATAATAGTAATAATAATAAGGTTATAAGTAAATTTAAATAATGGTAAGTTTATTGTATATATATAGATTGTGAAATAATTATTTACACGTTGCATAAAAACTATATGGGTATATGAAATTTTTTTTTTTTTATAAAATATGTTGTATAATAAATGTGGTTTTATATATAAAGTAAAATGCTTAACAATGGAACTTACACATAATGAGTGTGAACGGGTATTTAAAAGGCAAATATATGTTCAATGTTGATTTATGAATTGACTAGGATAGATAAATAATTTGGGTATGATTTAGATATTGAAATGGTATAAAATGTACTGAAAATTAGTTGAATCTAATTATGTAAGTGTTGTGTATTTTTTTTTTATAATTTGAGAATAAAACTAAACTATGTTAATATTTTATAATTGGTCTAACAAGATGGGATATTATATGTGGCATGATTTTTAACTTTGTGATTATTTGGTTGTGCAAACGTAAAATGAAAATTTAATATGGTAAATAAATATACATGTGTTGGAAATTAGCAATTAAATAAAGTAGTAAATGGTAACTAACTAAATTAAGATAATATGCGGAAATTAATTAAATGATAAAAGGGACAATGTGAGAGTTGATTGTATGATATACATGAATTTATTTTTATGAATCTGACAGAATATTAGTTATAATTATATTATGGGGTAAGTTAACTTAATAAATGAGGTATATGTTGTCATGGAAGTGTGTTATCATCATATGTAACAACATATTCATTTTATTATGACACATGCATTAATATTGTGATACTTGACATGAAATTTATGTCATTGCATTTGTGTGATTGCATGGAAAACTTAAATGTTTGTATATACCACTAAGTTAGAGATAGTTTAGCATGTGCTTCTCTAACGCAGGAAATGGAGCTTGTATATATTAAAATTTAAGGCTAATAAAAAAGAGTCCGAGCTCATATCAGATGAGACACTAAAGACCCGACTATTGGGTCGGTTTCTTTATACTTTTGTTTTGATTTAATCATACATATGGATTAGATAAAAATGTCTCATTACGTGGTATTCCACTATATAATGAGATTATTTCTATTATATAGGTGGGGTGTTACAATTCATTCCTAGAAATCATGTTCATATTCTATTTCTAGTCTTTCGCAATTAACAAGATCGCAAAGCACATATTACAAGAATATCTAATGTTTGGTCAAGCACTAAACTCGTCTACAACATTCAAAAACCACATTTTTATAGCTTAATACCAATCATCCATTCATCCCTCATCATTCTCAAGAGCCCAAGCACATGGATTCCAATCACATATTAATTAGCTTTCATTAATGGCTTTCGATTATCATATCTAACACAATGGCACAAGCCTCTCATTATTATCACAACTACCATCGTAAATTCATATGATAATAATTCATGTCATCAAGCATTTCAATCACGTTTAATACACTTTGTAGCATTTATAGTTCAATCATAATTCAAGCATCCATGCATATGAGTCACAATCATGCCATAAGTGCATAATGGTATCTTTGTATACAAGTTCTATAAGTTTTCTCAAAATGAGGGACTTACCTCTTTTAAGCTTTTCTTTCCAAGCACCTTAAGCGCCTTCCTTGAACTTGAGTACCAACCACTTTGTCAATTCTCAATATAGGCATCGAGCCTAACATGCAACTAAATGGGCTCATGACCCCACAATCATATATACATATTGTTATATCAATTAATCCCTTTATTTCCGTGTTACGTATCTATTCACCATTATTTCCTCTCTTAGGGCTCAACTATTTCCACTTATATTATTATTAGTTCATTATGCTAACCAATTAACCGAGAGTTTATTTATGGAAAATGAGTCTTATTTCTCTCTCACTCATCTTGGTTTCCATTTCTAAATTACTAATAACCACATAGGTAAATTCGAGTTCTAAAGTTCACTTCTTGTTCATTAACATTATTTATCATGTCATTAAGCTCTTAGGTAATCTAGCATGTTACCAATTAACTTGAATCACGGTCTACAACACCTATACCATCATTGATTTATCAAGCTATGGGGTCAACAATAATATGTTTACTCATTTCGAATTTGAGTGCATTTAGCACATCGAAAACACGTTATTTGATCATACTTATTCTTAGATTTCATTCCTTTATACATCTTTCGTAGGCACAATCAATGTACTACATATTCTCATTTACATCTTAATTACCGATCATTTTTAGTAAACATGTCATTATCGCATTTTTATGCCATTTAAGGAGTTAAAGAATGCCAATGTGATCTTACCTCTTATGGACCACCTCAAATTCAAGCTTTTAAGCTTGCCTAGCCTTCTTTGATGGTAATTCCACCTTCCAAGGCACCAACTGTACACAACCATACTTAGCTATTCAAAGTTATATAAAGCTAGGTAAACACGAATCCAACTCAAAACCCTTCAAGTTAGGTCTTTTTTTTTTCTTAAATCATGTTTAAAACGTGTTACCCAACTTATACTGGTCTCAAAGAGAGTTTTTCCCTCAAGAAAACTCAAGATCCTCCCTCATCCATACCCATTTACAAACGGGTCTCTACCCATTTTGGGCAAACCATAACAAACCATAACAAACCACTATGAATCAAGCAAAAGAGATGATAAGGTATGTTTTCTTATCCTTAGAAGGTAGAAAATCAAGCTAACTTTGTTGGATAACTTGGGTTCCCTCAAGCTCCAAGCTCTCACTCTCTAACTCTTTCTTCTCCCTTGGCAAAACTCTTAAACCCATACTCAAATCTTGATCTTTGATATTAGATCTTATGTTTGGAGGCTTAAAACTCATCAAAACTCATGTGGGAGATGAGGTTTGAGAGGATTGGAAGTTTTTCTAGGGTTTTTCTCAAGTGCGGGCTGATAAAAATAATTTTATGACCAAAATGAGAGAGAATTCGTGTATTTATATACTTGATACCAAGCACGAGTCGTGCTCAATGCCCTAAAAACCTTATCCCGACACGGCATAGGTCATGCACTTCTGCATGGGTTGTGCACAGTGTCTTCAGCCACATATCCTATATAGGTTGTACAGCCTGTACGAGCCGTGCCTAGCTCTGAATTTTTCTTCTCCTTGGCTTAACATATCAATTACCAATGACATGTTTTCAAAGACTTTTTTCAAGATATTTCTACTAATTTAGCCAAATTTTTCCGAGTAATGATCTCTACAAGAGGCCATGGGTATATTTTTCTTCTAACAAGAGCAATGAATCATCTATTGGCTATTCAATTACATTTAAATACCTCAAATTGTACCCAATCACCACCCTATGAGTAATCTCTCTTAAAGCAACAAGAAATGAAGTCAAAATACATGATAAGTATCCAAAATAACTTTGAGTACCTCAAGTCTAAGGATACATGCACCATTATTATGATGAGATCGTCATTGACATATGTATAGAAAATCCATAAGATGATTTCACAGTAGGTTTTCAATGTACTTGATTACTCTAGCAAACATACACATGTTAACTTTAAACATTTCATGCTTACAGATTATGAGAACTGATGTTTGATCTAATCAAGAAGTATAACATGTGCTAGTTTGTCTAGATCAATAACGTCATGTCTCATTGATTCTATGGCTAGGTATAGTTTATAGACAAATATAATTACGCATGTTAGAAATTTCACATCATGATCTCATTATGATTTTCTTCATGCTATGTTTTGCATCAAAGACTTTCATTAATTATTTTAAGATATTATTAATTCATATTAAATGAATATCAATACAATGAAGTATATTTTTATTCATATAAATAGAATTGTACAACTAGTACTAAAGGTAGTTGCCTTTAGAGTATCTCTCTAACACATATCTAAATATAGTAATTCTTATTTATGCGAATTGTAGAAGGTCTCGTATTCATGTCTTCTTACCACCATCTACCAATACTAGTGATAATTTAACACCTTTACTGCACATTTGGTATAAGGGATTGATTAGTTAAGCTATAGGATTAGTCATTAATCTCTTATTTAGTTCAAAAAATAAGGTTTGGATTAGTAATCCTATAGGCTTAGTTATTCCATAGAATGAAGATTAATTAAAACCCACATCCCCATGTCATTACTAATCCTTATATTTATAAAATTAAGAGTCCCAAATTAGCATTAACTAATTATTTTTTCTGTTGGTTTCCAGCAACAATTAAAAACATAAGTTCAAGAAAATGCAAGGTAGCAGGGTTTGAGAAATACGAATTCTCTTGGTAAAATATATTTTCTGATATTTAATTAGAGTGGGCACAAATTGCAAATATTTTTTTCACGCTCAAAAGTTTATTTTCACAAATAAACAAAGCCTAGAGAAAGTATATAAAAAAGCATAAAAAAATGCAAAAAAAAACCCTAAATCAAGAAATTTGGAGATAAATTGAATTGCTTATTGGATAAATTAATAAGGTTTAGTATTTTCATCTCATTTGATTTCTATCAAATTGAAAAAGAAAAATAAGTGGTAAAATAAAAAATAAAATTAAAAAAAACTTATAATAAAAAGAGTAATTGAAATTCAAATCCAAAATTAATAGAAAATATTAAAAATATGTATTGAATATGATAAATAAGAAATGAAACAGTTTTTAAATATAAAACAAATGATATTCAAGAAATTTACTTATTGGGAAAAGTATAAAAAAGAGGCATATGATTTTGCGAATTTTCAACTAAAGGTCCATGATTTTTTTTGACAAAATATGATAAATGTTTTATTCCATTAGCAAGAAGAGGTATTTCACACTAACGCCGTTAAATTATCCTACGCGGTGTTCTACGTAACATTTTCTGTGTCATTTATAATTAATTTTCCTATTTTTTAATGCTAATTTCAAATAATATGAATTTGATTGATTAAGTTATAATACTTAAAAAAATTATGTAATTTTAAGTTTCATAGATTGTAATTCTTAATATAATTAATTGGCATAAAAATATAACCAGCAATATATATCGTAGCACCTCCAACCCAATATTAAAATGGTGTAAAAATCAGAAGAGACAAAAATGATATAGATAGTAGTGAATTTAGTGTAAAAAATGGTGATTCACATAGTATTACATTAAAATATATTTAGATTGAGATTATCTCTGAGTTTCAATCAAAATTAGAAATTTAAAATTTTTTTAATTTTATTGAAATATATAGTCAAATATTGTATGACATGAAAATACACTTTTCGTATTAACCACAAGTATTTATCCATAATTTTAGCAAAATATATTTTGTAATATTTATATATAATATCTATTTGTCAAGATTATCTCATGATTTTAAGAACAAAATAAAAAAATAAAAAAGTTAAAACAAACTTTTTATTACCAAGTTTACTAAATATACAAAACAAGCAAAAAGATAAAAAACTTTAGTTGAATTAATAAAATTCATTTACTAGTCATAAATATATGATTACAAAATATCTTCTTTTTGTCAATTTATAAACTACTAATACTTTATGAATTTTTATTTAATATCTTATTTCAATACTCATACTAGTGGAGAAAGAAAAATTTGAAAAACAAAAACTAATTTTTTTTTTTTGCTCCGAGGAAATTGGAAGAAGATTAATAAGAAACCGAAGAAGTTCACAAAAGAAAAAAATATTCAACTCAATTAAGCGTTGCAGAAAGTAGTTGTGGAAATTTTATTTTTTTTAATTTAATTTTTTTATGATGCAATAATAGTATAATTTATTTTCTATCCACCACCATTAATTATAAAATCAATTTTATCTTCTATTATTAATGGTAATTTTTTTAATATACCACTATAGTTAATTTAATTAAATTATGATAATTTTAAAATCAAGATTAATTTTAACTCAAAAAGTATAAATGATCATTTCTAATGTAATTCTCAATAAAATTAATCCTCACATCTATAAATATGGACTAGCCAAATAATTTAATTTTGGTGTGACTTATAAGGTTAACTCCTTAATGTATATCAGGATACATTAAATATTATTACATAATTCTTTTTTTAATTACTGATAAAATCTCAAATATTAATTTGACCTCTAAATCATAATATTAAGTCATCCCGTTATGATTTCAATATTGATTAGGGTTATAGTATGTTAAATTCTATTTGTCAATATATTAATAAATGATAATTTGTGTTCTAATTAAAATAAGACTTATCATTATTAATATAATTAATAATATAAATCTTCCATTGAATAAATCATATTTTTCTTAGTTAGAAATTTATTTTATCAGAATCAAAATATAAACTTCATTAGGATTTTGCTCTGGTACTACAGGATAACGAGTCATACTATTAGTAATCTCATATCTCATTACATGACTAATTTTGATAACTACAAGCCGGATTACCAAGTATAGATAGCTTAGTTCAAAGCAATAGTACCTCCACAACTGAAATGACAGTATTGACAATTCATATTAAAGGATTTTGAGTCATAAAAGACTCATATATTATGATCAAGATAATAACTGTTGACTTCAAGCACTATCTGTATAGTTATCATCAGACGTCACTGTTCAATACTCGTAATTCTTTAAAAATCCACTAGTTTATCTAGATATAATTATATCATAGATAATGAAAGTTCTCCTCAAAATAAGCAATGTAATAACCTAAACACTCAATAAATGTCCAATTCATTGTCGTATTCTGGTTATGAACATTTTAAATATTATATTTTATCAGATATATTTGTCTCATTAATAAATTCTTTGTGGATAATCAAATAGTTATATATTTCATAGTATATATAACTACTACATTTATAATATAATCAACAATTTAAATATTTTATTTATTATGAATGCTAAACATACACATGTCAATTGTGATATATTATTTAATATATAAAAAAAGTGAATGTTTTAAGGCATACACACCATTGATAACAGTAACCACGATATTTTATTTTATTTTTTAAATTGTAAAATTACATTAAAAAGGCTTCATTTATACAAATTTCAACTTTGAATGGATGTGAAGGAAGAAGCTGCGAAGAAGAAGTGACTGGGAAGAAGAAGATGAAGGAAACGAATGTTGCTGGAAATATGTTGGGTGGGTCACAATATTGGGAAAGAGTTTCTTTGGGAAATAATATGCATGCCATACACGTGTGTTGATTTTTATTAGCCAGTTAATATTTGATTAAAATTTACTTGACTTTTAATTAGTTAATTGATGTTTAATTAATATTATTATATGTTTAAAGTGCAATTGATATTTAATTAATCTTATTTATGTTTATTAAAGTTGTAATTTGATTTTTGTCCTTCTTTTCCAATTAAATTGCACTTTAATTTTAATTCTTTCAATTTTAAGTCAATTACTAATTAATTTCTATCAATTAAATACACTATAATTTTAATAATTAATTAAATATAATTCAACAATTAATATACAATAAAAGGC